>LOJH01051538.1:0-12496 GCA_001685095.1 Ellobius talpinus
TTCTTTATTAACCAATGAAAGTAACACATAGACAGATGACCCTCCTCCATCCACACTATCCTATTTTGAGGTTAGGTATAAGTGCATAGAATTTCAGAATGCATGGAGACATCTCAGATGTGAGCCACTGTGAAACACTTGTGTAAGCCTTATAGGTAGAAAAATATTTCTATTCATCACATGTGTTCCCATAGCTGTGCTAAAAGGAAAAACATGTAGATGAAGCCAATTCTAGCAACAAATTTTGTTTAATTCATTGTCAAATATTGACATTTCAATATATATTATGTATATACTTATATCTGAATTACTTTTCTATTGCCTTGACAAAATACAATAACCAAGACAACTTATAAAAGAAAGCAGTTAATTTTGGGCTCATGGTTCCAGAGGGTAAGAGTTCATGGCCATTATTATTAGGAGCATGGTAGGAGCAGAAAGGCATGGCCCTGGAGCAGTAGGTGAGAGCTTATATCTTGATTCACAAGCACAAAGCTGATAAATCTAATTATGTTCATCAAGGGTTTTAGGAACTTCAAAATTTACTTCTACTGACAGATGTCCTTCAGCAAAGGTCACACCTACTAGTCCTTCCCTTACAGTTCCATTGACTGGAGAACAAGCGTTCAAATATATGAGCCCACGAAGGTCAATCTCATCCAAACCACAACATTTTACTATAAAATTATTCCTAGACTATTTCCAATTATTCCCAGTAATTTTTTCTAACATCAACAGTTACTATCTATTTCAATAAGAGGTGCTTATTTCATATTTTAAGTGCTCAGTAAACACATAACACTGTGGCCGGTAAATGGAACCACACTCCTCTATGCTGTGGAATTATATAAAATGTGAACTCAATACTTTTTAAAATCAGTATTATAAATTAAATTTTTCAGTTTCTTTGTGTTTTACAATCATCAGCTTATCCTAGGAACTTTTGTTCATTTTCAATGACCACTCTAATAATTACCATAAATTTAGTGTCTTCAAATAGAAATTTATTTATTATCTTGCAACTCTGTAGGTTAGCAGTTGAAAATAACTATCCAGGGTATGATACATTTGAAGGCTGTGTAGGGAGAGGGCTGAGAGAAATTACCTTGATGCTTCCTCTATAGCTATCATTCAAACCTTGCCTCCTAGTATCCTGTGTCTTTCTCTGGCCTGTCCCTCACATCTCACTCCTATAAAATACCAGATGCCTGGAGAACCCAGGGTATCCTACCCATCTTGATATTCCTGGCTTAATTAATTTTACCATGTGAGTAACCATAAAGGTTTGGGGGGTTAGGAAGCAGGTATATGTAGGATAGATATTTAAGCCCAGACTACATACAGACTCTTGTCCAGGATCCATGTACAGTGTGTTAGCTCAAGCACAATGACCTTGTGTTTAAAGTCAAATACTAAACATTTGCATGTATGTTTTGGCAACCTTTCTGGCTATAAAGTGAAGAGAGGCAAAGATTAATTTAACTGAGGTGGAGCAGTATGGGAGTTCATGCCACTTTCTGAGTGTTAGTGCAGACAGAGGAAACTAAGGAGTCACAAGGAGATGTCCAATGTGGCTCTTCAATGACCTGACTCAATGAGAATTTAAAATATGGCTTGTGCATGCTTCACGCCAGGAGTTCCAAAACGTTTCACTTTTTATTTGTAGGAGACACAAGTACCAATGAATAGTATGTAGTATTATATTTGTTATAGTATCGAGTCCCTTCCTAATTTTCAACATACATAAAAATCTTAATTTTGGATATTACTGGAGTGGTCTCAACAGAATAGAATACTCAGAAATGATTCTGAAAAAATTGTGCAACTTATGACACATTCATCAAAAAATTTAATTTTAGGAAGGCATTTAAAATAAAGCATGTATTTTCACTATGTATCTATGTTATTTCATATGTGTTTATCAGGTTGTATACTCTGAATTTTCATTCTGTCACCCCAGCCTCCTCTGCTTCTTATGCCTACTTCAATATCAAAACCTCCCAAGAGTTAAGGAGCTTAAACTGACTGATGGAAATCTGTAGGTGGTGAGATGCTGCACAGCCCCTTCAGACCCCAGGGCACAGCTTCATCATTTCTGTCACTTACTCTACCAGTAATTTAGATGTTTTCGATCAGTGGTTCTCAATCTGGGGGCAGCATATCAGATATCCTGCATAACAGATACTTACATTATGGTTCCTAACTGTATCAAAATTACAGTTATGAAGTAACTACACAATAATTTTATGGTTGGGGGTCACCAGAATATGAACAACTGTATTAAAGGGTCACAGCACTAGGAAGGTTGTGAACGACTGTTGTAGAAAATTTAGAATCACTGTGTTCTACACGCTGAGAATTTTGTAAGTTTTATCCATAGTTCTGTTTGTTTAGTTTGTTGGTTAGCTTTATTTGGCTTTTTGAGGCAGGAACTGTAGATGATGCCACCATTCCAAGTTTGCGTCATGCTTGGGTGTCACACTCAGCACTTGGACAAGATGGGCAAGAACTCTACCCGTTGGTACATCCCCCCAACCTTTCCTCAATTATGTTTTAAAGGGTATTTCATTTAAACTTTTCAATCTGCATCTCTCTAATTTTTCTTTTTCCTGAGAGTTCTACTACATCAATTGCTGGTTCAATGTTTTACAAAGAGCATCAGCGACTACAGTTTGTATCATGTAGCCATGAGTTGGTACGGCCACTCACTCATTGGGACTCTCTGTTGATGTGGTCACCCTCTCTTCATAGTGAACAGCCTTGATTGTGTGGGGGTTCAGGATTTATTGACTTGTGCCTGACTCTGCAATGTTAGGTTTATATTTTCCCATTGTTTCAAAAACACACAAAACAATCAAAGTCCTTGCCCTCTAGTGCCCACCTCTTTTGTCATTGACTGCCCTTGGCTTTCTGTTTACTCATATTTATCACAATGGTATATATGTTTAGTAAGCTTATCTGGCATTAGAGATGAAGATACTGGCATCAAAGGACTGACAGAGAACACAATTGATCTAAAGGAGTAAATGACTGATTTTAGAGATGGGGCATTTAAGTTTGGACTCTGTTTTAGACACAAATGATAGCCTTTTCTTGAAGCTGTACAAATGGAAGAAGTAAATAATAGTATAGGTCTTTGTGATACAAAACTGGAAATTTACACTAATCTTCCTGTATCTGGATGAATATTGTTTTCCTTCCATGTTTGAAATTGGAGACAAAGACATCGGAACTTGGCTCTGTTTTGAAACAGCTGTGTGTGTGGCTTTGGGTTTGTCGTTTCCATCTTTGAGCCCTTACATTGCCCATCTATCAAAAAGAATTGTAAATTATAATTTCACAAATGCTTTCCACTCTGAAATCATTTCCTACTTAGGGAACTTTCAAAATATCAGTCTTAACTTTGGAATATTATTTCCAAACCAATAGAAAAGAACCAGCTTAGTTAAAGGCTTAAACTGATGTTTTTTACAGTGAAAATGTCATCAGAACCATCTGCTATTTTCTTAGGGTTCAGAGTCAGCTTCAGCAAGTCTAAGGTGGAACCTGGTGTTTATAATTTCTACCAAGGTCCCAGGAGAGGAAGGTGCTGGCAAGAGCAAGCACCACAGTGACTATCTGGGACCTGAGGCCTGTGTGATTCCACTACCCGAGAAGGTCACACACACCTAGTTGTTCTCAAGCACACAAGCACAATTATGTTGACTCGATTCACATTTCATCCAAAGGATTACATTCATATGCTTTTTATCTGTGATGAAATGAAAGTAAACATTCAGGATGATCTTACTCCAGCTTCCCAATATTTTTTCTACAGTCACATTTCAATAGATTTTATTGCATTATTGTTCTATGTAACTCAATATTTTAAATAATAACCGATTAACTCTTTTGGTCTCCTGCAAATGGAGTGGAAATCCAAGGCGTGGCCTCAATTCTTCTCCCCCCTCTTTCCACAAGAGGGTTCTCGATGCTGTGATCATGCTCTTGACAGACGTCACAATGGTGCAGCTGGGAGCCGTGTTGTGAGGGGAAGCCCAGTGCAGGTGCTGTGGGAATTCCTTTCAATTCCCATTAACATTTCTCCTTAGTCTAATTTGGGTCAGGTACTGAACCTATGACTTGCCTATTAATTTGGACAGCTGGTCTCTGCCTCTAAACCCTGAGCTGGGAGTTGTGTTTGCGTCTCTGCCCCGACTACGCATAGCAGTTTCTCTCAGAAATAAAGTAAAAATGCAAAGGCAACATGTTGCTGAGCGTGAGATAATTGATGCTTTGCTTCTGGGGTGAGATTTTATGCTTTCAGTTTGGCAATCATATTATGTTCTCAGAGATGAAAATCAGGCCTGTAACTAAATTTGACATCAAATCTTTACTGTGATTACACTAGTGAGCCCAACAAGGATTCCTGAACTCTTGTAAGTAAGGATGTAGCTCTTAGCCAATGTGGAGTCCTTGAGAACACAGGTTAGACCATTCTGATGAAGAACCATGGGTTTCCACCAATTCAAGTTATAAAATTATTTCATCATTGCTGCTATAGTTTCAACAGTAGGACGGATCCCTCAGGACTGACTGACTAGAAAAACTGGGTTCCTGTGCAAAATAAGCTTGTAAAACAAAAGAATCATTTGGAGATCTTTTCAGAAATTCAGTCTTCGATGTCAATTTTCCGTGGCCAAGAGCTTCCTGTTCTCCTATGTCAATAATTTCTCCGAAATTTGAATTGCAGCAAACACCTTATGTGTCTCTAGTTAATTTTCTGGCAAGTATGCACACACTACACTTTGGTATCCATCCACTAACGTGAACTACTTGAACCCTTGAGCCATTTAATATAAAGGTCATCATTTCCAAATGTGTCTGTACAAGGACATTTGTAGTTATGTAGGCAATTGCACTTTAGAGTCAAACTTTAAATGTAGATGAATTTAATACAAGCCTGCATTTTTGTTATAAGGAGAAACTTCGCTATTATTCTCTCAGACTGAGAATGAGGCTGTCATTGTGAATTGACATGATGTGATTGATGACAAAGGGTGGAAGGCCTTCTAAAGAGAGGTTTTCTTTTCAAGCAGCTAAGTTATCACTTGGATCAAAAGTAGGTTTGGGATCCAATTTCCTTTTCTTACTTAAAGACTGTGTATCAAATATTATCTAAAATGCATATACACACATATTTTCCTGATTAGAACATATGTACACAAAATTTTACAGGAGTATTAAAATGGATTTTTTTTACCTTGATTTAGAATTAAGTTTACTTAGTAAGATAACACTGAGTGCCTTATGCATATCAGGAAATTTGTTGATGACATCATAAAGCATTATGAACTGGGAGGGTAAAGCCAAGTACTTCTACAGTGTGGCGAACTCTAGAACTAAAATTAAAAAAAGAAATACTACAAAGAACTGGTTTTTATGAAAGGCTGGGACTCACTCTTCTAGTACAATTCCATCATAACCACTAAGAAAACAAGGGCTCCTTGTGACTTTAGGTGACAGTAGAACAGAACTAAAGCATCTTGCATTTAAGGTGGTATTTTCTATTGCAGAGCACAGCTGGTGTCTCTTGTTGAATAGTAAACACTTCATCTTAACCTATTTAATTCAAAATGCAATTCTTAGACATACAAAGAAGTTCCTGAAACACTTGGAATAAATTGTATGAAATGGAGAGGGAATACCATAAACACCAAATCCATGACAGTGATTTTGATTTAGAAGAGTTACAAGGGCATGCATAGCCTTCACTTAGGTTAATAACAACTTCTTTCATAGGTTGGATTGTGTAAATTCTATGCATTGAAAATAATTACTAAATGCATAATTAATACATGGCATTATGTAAGTCTAAATATGGATTTCAATCTGTATAGTTCATCAGTCAAGGCTCTGACATTCTCTCATGTTTACTCTCTTTCATTTCCCTGATACTCAATTACTCACGAATAACTAAGTAAAGACAATTGCTTATTATATAAAAACAAATTTCTGTACTTGCAGTAACACTGAAAAACATTTTTCTGTTATGGTTTCTCTCATGTCACATTTTTATTGCCAAATAATCATCATTAGAAAAGTCATTTTTATCAACAAAATATGTATTTACTTTTCCTGAATGACTTATCTTGAAACATAAGACAGTTAACTCTCTTTCTGAAGATATCTGGGGAGTGGATCAATTTCAGGCATAATGACAGCGTCATACAGTGATGTATCTGGTGAAGGCTGTTACTATAGCTCTGTGAGGAGGGGCAAAGGAGGAAATGGAGATGCTATCACTCTAAAGGCAAATTATGAATGATGAAAATATTCTTTAAGAAAAAAATCTTATTCGATACACAGAAAAGCTGTGGTTCCCTCTTGATTTTCTTTATTTAGTGGAAAAATATTAAACAACAAAGGAGGTTGTCTATCTTCTTGGGCATTAGGCTGACAGATTATTTTTAAAATTGTATGTGCATGTGTGTGTGCATGCGTGTGTGTGTGCAGCTACCTGCAGCGGATTACATAATCATAGACAAAGTTACAGGCAATTATGAGTAATGTAATGTGGGAGCCAGAAATGGAACAACAGAACTCTCAGAAAACAAAATAGTCTGTTAACTGCTAAGACGCCTCCCCAGTTTCAGGCATTACAATAGGTTTAACAGTATTTATTAGAATTTTTACCAAAATTTAATTTCAATCAAAGCAAAGATTTTTTTTTAATTACAAAGTTTATTATTAGGAGTCATATAAAAATTTCTTTTCATAGAAATTCAAGTCCTAAGGAAAACTTAGGTTACTAAGTAAAACAGCAGATCTACTTTCCTCACTTGGATCAGTTTGAAAATGGGAAAGCCTGCAAGGCTCTCAGGCAGCTTATTCTGTTATTGGGCAGAACCTGAAATAAACATATATTCTTTCTGTGTTGCTCTGAAAGACTCCTCTGGTAATTTTCTAGTGGAGGTGCAATTCTGAACCAGTGGGTATTGAAAAACAAAAGTAAAAATAATACAATATTCTCATCTTAGAGATTTTTTGTGTGTGAAATAAACACAGATCGTTAGCTCACCCCAGTATTCAGACTCGAGCAATTTTGGTTGAAATATTTTGTGCTGCTCTGTAAGACAGTATCTATGTTTCTAAAGTAATATTTCTAACTTGAGTATAGAATATATGTATTTTAAAAGGATTTGGTGCTACATTGAAACAAACAATTAAAAATAAAGAAAAGAAGGGTACAAAACCTTTAGGCTCCTTTCTGCTCCATTCTTCTAGTTTCCACACAGAACTTTCCCAATCTTCTTCTTCCAACCAGAGGTCCCTGGTCATACACACAAAAGTTGTCACCTATCGCATAGCTGCAAGCTCTTCACAAACTATGATTTTGAAAATTTTCTATTTATCATTTTCTGTGATGTAAAATTCCTATAAATGGAGTTTTAAGTTTTCTATTTTGAGACCATTGTCAATCCATATTATTCATTCTGACCAGTAATACAGGCTGTTCTTCCTATTTGACCTGCTTTTTCCAACAGTGATGGTTGTCTTAGTGTAGTACACAGTAACACAACCGAAACAGCCACACTGACCCAAACCCTGTCACCCTCTCAGACAACACCTGCTTTCCACAGCTGCCTCTCTATATTGAAAACGCAGAGCACTCTTGCCATGGGCTTCACTTGCTGCCATTTTACAGCTAGATAATTCTGCTCTTCCTTCTTCCCTGATTTCTGGCAACTGTTAATTTCTGGAAATGATTAATCTGTTTTTCACTTCTTTAGTTTTGCAATTTGAAGGAGGAAATATGAGGGAAACCACACAGCAAGCAGTGAGCAATCTTTTGAATTGGCACTTTTCATCGATACAGATGATTCATCTAGATTATTTATGCGCAATATTTTATTTCATTTTAATTGCTAAATAGTATTTCATAGTGTGAATATACTGTGGTTTAACACTGCATCTATCGAAGGCTTGGTTTTTAGTTTTTATGAATAAAGTCACTGTATACATTTCTTATGTAGTTTTGAATGGACATATAATTGCCTCTGTTTGAAATATATAGCCTAGAGGAGTGGCTAGATCAGAAAGTAAGTACCAATACAGTTTTTTTTGAGATTATAATTTAATTACAACATTCCTCCCTTTCCTTGAACTCTTCCAGATATCCTGTATGCTTGCCTTCACAGTCATGGTCTTCTTTTCTTCTAATTATTTTTATACATATATGTATTTGTATATACACACACACGCACACACACATACATTTACATATACATATTCCAAAACAACTGTTATGTCAGATTATTTGTTACTTGTATGTATGTTTTCAGGGATGAATGTCTGGCAGTAGACAACCAGTTGGTGCGTGCTTCCCTGGGGAAGACCATGTGTCCCGCTCTTAGCTTTCCTCGATTGACCGTAGTTCATTGTGTAGGGTTGAGGCCTCTTGTCCAGTTTGTCAAGTTCATTGGCATTCTACTTGTTCATCTCACCACTAATAAAAATTCAGAATTGTTGAGCCCATTCCCAGTAGATACATCTTTGAGACTCCAGCCCCTGAGGCTCAGGGAACATTACAGAAGAGGGAGTGAAGCATTGTAAGGGACAGAGAATAAAGAAGTTTGCTGTGAGACTGTGTCTTCTAGCAACATCAGAAGCTTTCCCCATAAAGTCTCACCAACATGACAGCCCAAACTGGAGCTAAAAAAAGGAAGACACCAAATGCTGTTCTTAGAAATTGAGATGCTTCTTTCCGGAGTGGCTGCCATTTTACTTTCCCACTGGTGGCAGATAAGATGCTGCAGGCGGTGCTGTCTCTACTTCCAGGGAACCAAGTCCAAGAATGTTAAAGTACATGTTTTCTTATTATCTTCTTTTTGCTATTTTAACCTTCTCACCAGTGATGGTACCATACTCTGTATTTTCCCCGTCAGCCCCTGAAGCAGATAATGTGTTCTGTTGCTCAGAACACGCTACCTTCTGAGCATAAGAGTCCATACTTCCCTTTCATCAGTTTTTGAAGTCACAGCATGCTAACATCTCATCCATGTAACGTGGTACAGGACTTGCCACAGACTACAGAGGGCTGCCTTCCCAGGATTGCGCCCATGTTCCAAACTAGTTGAGCTGATAGGAAAAAGAGCACGATGGAAATGCCAGTCTGAGGCACCTCTGAAGCCCAACCTGCTCAGCCACAGAGGTCCCCACGTGTTGGATTAAGCCTCCATTATGATTGCATTACAATTTTGCTTCCCTCTTTGCCTAGTCCCGACTCCTTCACTTCTGGGAGTTGATTTTCAGAAGACACCACTGTGGAAACTGTACAAATCATATTGTCTTTTTTTTCTTTCAAAGGAAATTAATTATTCAAATACATCTTTCTTGGTGAACAGGTGGATAAAAAATAAATGAGGGTGAACTCAAGACAGTCGGCACTCAGAAAAGACACAGAGAAGCACTTGAGTGTGACTTAAAGGGTTTGCCATGCTTCTGTTGCTATGCTATGATTAAGCCTTGGTCTAGCCATAGCCATGTAATTCACCAGAGTTTCACTGATGGAGCTCTGTCTGTAGATAAGACTCCTCTCAGAGAGTTGCCCATGATGTAACTGAGAGGCAGAGGGGGATGAAGAAAAGGACTCCTGAGTCACTTGGCTGATGTTGACTACTGATACAGTGGAGAAAGAGAATGGGAGGCTAAGTACGATAAACCGTTGATGAATGTGAAATTAAAAGTCAGTGGATGCCCCAACCAGCTCATAAACTTGTTTCAGTGACAAGCTGGCTTTGGCAGTAGTTAAGGAATGAAGTCAAATATATGGCATACAAATGATGAGGCACTAATGCCACCAACATTCAAATTTCTGACACATTGGAGAAGTAATCAAATGTTTTGAGATTTAGCATGGCAGTTGGAAGACTGCTTCTGGAGAGCCAAATACTAAAAATCTTCTTCTTTACAGACAAAACAGTCTCTATCACAACTCTATCAATTTCATCACTATTTCAAAATATAGCTGTATATCTTCTATATATAAATGTGAAATGTTTAAAAGCAAAACTTCATCATAATTCAGGCAGCAATCTGGATTTATCAACACAAAGTGTTATGGGAACAATATGTTACTTATCCCCTCCCCAGAGGTAAAGGATGGATTAATATATCTAGCAACTTTTACCAGAAAGAAGGCATCAGTCTTTCATAAACCTTTCTGGGTTCTGGGAATAACATATCTCACACTTTGAATTTGTGCTCTGACTTCTGCTTCTGGTGTGGGGAAGGTTGCCAGAGCAATATAATTCTCATAGGAAGTTCCTAACAAAAAACAAGTCCCCTTGGATGCAATAGAGAATTCTGTAGATAGAAAGACATTAAATGACCTTTATAACAGGTTCCAAAAAGAAAATCACAACTGACTCAGTATCTGAGCTAAGGTACAAATGTAGGTTTGCTTGGGAGTTAATTCCTACATCTCTTAAAACATTTACCATCAGCCTGCACAGCAGAGGATGAACATAAACACATACCTGACTATGACAGTGGTAACATGAATTAATGGGAAGTAGTTGTCAATTGGACATATCAATCTGGACCTCACGCATAGTGGCAGGGAATATTGAATATATTTAAACAAACAGTGATGTGATGGATGCATACTAAATTTTGACAAGCAGAGCTTCAAACTTAGAGAATTTCAATGAGCAGGATGAAGCGCCATAGGAACTGTAGATAACCTTAAATTTGATGGTTGTAGAATGGGCCTTTTCCTGAGCCCACAGGTATAAGAAAGTCTAACAGATGGGTTCATTTGATCCTTCCTGATTAACAGAGTATTATGCTATGTTTTTGTGATTTACGAAAGAAAAAATATATAAGGCTCTGTCAGCAAGAAAGATCAAATTTGTAGGAAAAATCCTTATTTATATCTAAAGAGTGCTACATATCCCTCATTAATAAGCAAGACTAAGAACCCATGAAGACCCTTATCCAAGTAATCTCTGCCTGTTTCCATTCAGACCTGAGAAATAGTGTCTAGTGGTAGAGCTCCAGGACTGCTTTTTCTGTGGGGATTTAGGAAATGTGTGAGTTGACACTGAAGAGGGATTCGTATCACAAAGTCTGCTGAGTGCAGTTTGCAAGAGGAAAAAAAGGTAATTGACTGTGGGTGGGAACATGGGTAGCTGGTTTGATCTATATACGTGGTTGGTAGGGATCATATAACACATAGGTTCTGACCTTTAGTTTTGTGCTTTTTTTAAAGGAAATGATGAGATATTTTCATGTCATGCAGTGCATTGCATGGTAGACTTAGCTTTTACTCAGATAAAAAGAGTATATATGCTACATGGTGCTTCTCAGAGTTGAGGTGGTGAGGACAGCTTCCAGGCAGCAGTCTCAGAGGCAGTGAACATGACTCCACCATGTTGGACTGACTGGAGCAAACAGGCAGGGTGGCAGAGTTGGTTCTAGCCACGCCTGCTTAGCATTTATTTTAAAAGGTGCTCATGGTCAAAAAAATTACAGATACACATGCAATAAAGACAAATCAAGATGGAAAAGACCTATAAGTAGGTCACGGTGTTGGTTAAATGTACACAGACAAAAGAGAGAAAGAGAGAGAATATAGACAGTTATAAAAAGAAGTAATTGGTTTCTTAAAAAATAAGATACAGAATACAGACAGTCATAGATTAAAGGAGTACAAAAAAATAAGCCACATAAATATGGAAAATACACAGAGAGTCTGGATCATATAAATATATATATATATATTAATATATATATTGTGTTTTATTTGAACTCTTTGACTGTAAATGAGCCAAGTACAGAGAGATATTTGATTCTGGGGGCTGTTAAACTACACCAACATATATATTTTAAAGGTACCTTGACTTCAAAATTTGGATCTAAGGATATGTTGCTTTGAAATAGAGGTTCTGTTTTTGTTTCCACAGAGGATGAGAACCTGTGGACTCTTTCCAGGTTAATATGATTTGATGAAACAAGACCCCTCTCCCTGAGAGGTCTCCATGAACACTAGAAATGCTTCACCCACTAAATAGCAGGAATTAGTTTTGAGAGAACTATGTCCAAATTCCCAAACATTGTTTACAAATGTTTGTTTACATTTAAAGGGGAAATTTGTTTACATTTAAAGGGGAAATAGGCTATACAGATTGCATTGGTATAGATCTTAGTCTGTTGATACAAATTTAAGGTCAGTTTTGTTATATGTATATTTCTGTTCTTGATTAATGTATTGTGTTTGTGCAGCTCATTTAAAAATGTAATGTATAATTAAGAAATACAGTCATCTATAACAGTCAAGCTTGTTGTCATGTTAGTTAGGTTTTCTAGATGAACAGAAATATATTTCAGATGGATAATCATTCTTCAAACCTTTCAAGACTTCAGAATATGGCATTTAAAATATTTTAAAACCTTTGGGTTTTTATGACAATGAGACACATCTGCTCCTGGCAACACCAATCTACTTCAAGAG
>LOJH01051539.1:0-10681 GCA_001685095.1 Ellobius talpinus
GGGGAGAGGGAGAGAGAGAGAGAGAGAGAGAGAGGGGCGGACACGGGTCATCCTTGTTACAAGAATGCCATTCCCCCTTTATTGTGCTCATGGGCAGCTTATATAGGGATCCTTAGCCTCGCCCAGCTCTTGGGATCTTTCAGCTATCAGGGTCTCATGCTCAGAGCAGCTGCAGGCAAAGAAAGTCAAGGGGCCAGGGATCTATAGCTCCCAACACATTGGAGCTAGCAAAGGAAATTACTTAAAAAGAAAACAACCAATCGCTTTTGCCTTGGCAGAATTGTGAGCACTCTTTTTTCCTTTCCCTCCGTTCTCCAGAGTCGGAACTTGGATAAACCCACAGCATGTGTGCCCACGTGGAGCAAGCCTCCATTACATAGCTTCGTCCTCAGCTAGAAGTTAAACAGTTTTGGCTTTGGTTTTAGTTTTCCTGTATTGATGTTAGAACCCAGGGCCTCAAGCACACCATGCATGCATTCCTCTCTGAGATTGTGCTCAGCCCTTAAATTAATTCTTAATGATGACATCTCTTTACAAGAGTTTCAGTCTTCTTTCTAGATGTTAAGGATGGAACTGTTTTCTGGATAGATTTTTAACTCTCAGTATTTATTTCATACTTAATAGAAAATGGTTGTTCACTGACTGCTGTGGCTGAAATACTTGATAGAACTGTATGATATAGTATGATTCTAACAAGCTATTTTAGGATTGCTTTTCAATGTAGTATGATGTTTTCCCCCCTAATTTTAACAACAGACCCACAGGATGAAAACAAAATCGGAGTTGATGGGATCCAGCAGTTCTGTGATGATTTGAACCTGGACCCTGCCAGTATTAGCGTTTTGGTCGTAGCATGGAAGTTCAGGGCTGCCACTCAATGTGAATTTAGCAAAAAGGAATTTGTGGATGGCATGACAGAGCTGGGGTAAGTTTCTCATTTTAAACTTTTCAGAAGGAAAGTTACCTAGATCATTTTTCAACCACTTAGAAATACTAATTTCATATATGTGCACTTTCTTTGTGTATTATAAGCCTTCAGTTTCCTTTCAAACTCAGGTTTTCTTCTACTATCTTTATTCACATTAAATCTTCTTATTCTTTAAACTTAAATTTTTCCTTCCATTGGGGAGGAGATGGCTCAGTGGTTAAGAACGTGCACTACTGGCAGAGGCCCATAGTTTAGTTCCCAGCACGCCTGTCAGCTGGTTCACATCCATGGCTTGCAACTCAAGCTCTAGGGGATCTGACCCCTTTGGCCTCTTCTGGTATCTGCGTACATGCATGCATATATACACAATTGTGTGTTCATGCACATACGCATAATTTAAATTACTAAAAATAAAGTTTAAAATTTTAAAACAAATATTCTTCCAAATTTGAATTAACAGTGAATAATAGCAGGGTAAAATTTTTAACCACTCATTTTTGTACTAAATATATAATTTCTTTTGTGGTTGTATTAAATGCCAATAAAATAATACCATTTTGGTTTTTGTTTCTTTATTCTGCCTAACAGAGTTAGGATTAATGACTTTAGATGTTTCTCATTTAACAGATGTGACACAAAATAAATGAAAACGCCCAACAAAAATACTTTTTAATTGCTAAACTTATTGAACTGCTTTGTGAGATTGTATAAAGGCCAACTTGTTCCCCTTGCTGACATTTCTGACACTCTCATTCACTGTTGATGCTTCAGAGTCAGTTGTTTTGAGTTGCTGAAAAACAGGGTTCTTTGGGGTACCAGCCCCTCAGACCCTTCAAGGTTCAGCTAAAGCGCTACAGCCAGCGAAGGAAAAATAACTAAGGGGATCTGAGGGGAGAAGCAAATTAACTCACACGTGATTCTTCCTCAGGATGTCTCTTCATTGTTCTCTATTCTAATTCTTCTCTCCTAACTGTATAATTTCTTAGCTCCAATTCTCTGTCTCAGTTCTAATTCCCGTTCCAATTCTCTGCTACATTCTTTTTCCTCTTCATTTTCCCAGCTGCTGATTTCTGGGACACTTCTGCTCCAACTTCTGCTCCAGCTTCTGCTAACTCTCCTTGTTCTTACCCAGCTATAAAGACCCTCAAAATCTTGCAGGTACAGAGAGTAGCCAGGCAACTCCAGTACACAGACAAGGGCAGTTTATGTCCCTTGGTCCATTAGCACTTTTCCCAAATATTGCAAGCTGTAAGGGACTTTTAGATCTGAAGTTTACACCATTTACTCTAAGCAGTTGAAACAAGGAGGAGACTCAAACCTCTAAATGATCAGATCTGGGGCTTGATGCCTATCAGAGGCGCCAGTGGAGGTTTGACTTCCTCCGGGATGTGGGTCCATGATTAGTTATTTTTCCTCAGAGTGAAAGACAGGCAGTAAATCTCCTGAACTAAGATCATCAGTAGACTGAGATGGAGGTGAGGTGAGAAGCTAGGGCTCTTTTAATGTGAGGTTAGTTTAAGGTTGTTGCTTTCCATATCTGTAAGTCAGGTAACTAGGGCCTGCTTATTTTTTCTATCTCAGAAGCTGTGAATCAACAGCTATGTCCTTTGATATCTGGGAATGTCTTAAATGGAATGCTTTTTCCTGGACCCAGAACACTGACGATAAATATAATTGCAGGAAGGCAGATCTCTATGTTTACATTGAAGAAAGAAACAGAGACCTGGTAGTGGGAAGCAGGTTTCTTGACTGAGAGACTGTCTTCACACATAGCTAGGGGATGTAATCAGTAAACCCCAAATGTATAGGGGAAATTGTGCCCAGTAAATGATCAAGTAGTGCTGAACTGTGGGGGATAAATCCTAAATTTGTAACAGATAGGGATAAACCACAGAGAAATCTATCGCAAGAAACAGCCACTTTGTTCACAAGGCAGTAATTCCAATATGCCTTGCATCTTGGCCTAATCCTCCAATACAGAGTCCCTGACTCTGATGGGTTGATCTTGTGAAATGAGGCTGATTAGTTAGTGATTCCATGGCTCATTGCAACTGAAAACCTGTAAAGTTGTCCCTAAGTCACCCGCTTACATCACTAATTAAGAAAATGCCCTGCAGGCTTGCCTACAACCAGATCTTATGGAGGCCTTTGCTCAGCTGAGGATCCCTCCTCTCAGATGCCTCTAGCTTGTGTCAAGTTGAGATAAAAACTAGCCAGCACAATGGTGAAGAAAGTGAAGTGCTGGCATTAAAAACTTGTAGAATTTTGCTTCTCAAATGCTAAAGAAAGAAAACAGGTGAGCAATTAATAAAGTTATTTGTCTTAGTTAGGATCTCTGTTGCTGTGAGCAAACACCATGACCAAAAGCAGCTTGGGAAGGAAAGAGTTTCTTTCATCTTACACTTCCAGGTAACAGTGGTCACTGAGGGAAGTTGGGGCAGCAACTCAAGTAGGGCAAGAACTTCTAGGCTAGGACTGAAGCAGAAGCTATAGAGGAGCACTACTTAATGGCCTACTCCCCATGGCTTGCTCAGCCTGCTTTTTTTTTGTATCATCTAGCACATTCCCAGGGATGGTACCACATCAGTGAACTCTCCCACGTCTATTACCAAACAAGACAATACTCCACAGACTTGCCTACAAGGCCAGTCACGTGGAGCAACTTTCAGAATTGAGAGTCCCTCTACCCAAATGGTGATAGGTTTTATCAAGTTGACATAAAACTAGCTAGCACAATAACCATCCATCTAAGTAGAAAAATAGAATTGGGTAGGTGAGGTATTAGTGAAAAAACTTAGCATGGTCCCAACCCTGGGTTCAGTGTCTAGTACTTGAAGATGAGGAGGAGATCAACAAGAGGAAAATACAAGAAACAGGAGGATAGCTGGACAGTGGTGGCGCACACCTTTAATCCCAGCACTAGGGAGGCAGAGGCAGACAGATCTCTGAATTTGAGGGCAACCTTGTCTACATAGTGAGTTCCAGGTCAGCCAGGGCTACACAATAAGATCCTGTTTCAAAACAAAACAAAACAAACAAACAAAAACCAAAAAAGCAAGTAATTTAATAGAAACTACTAAATGGAAAGCTTGATAATCAGCAAAAGCAGGAGCTCATTGCTTTAGAGAATTATAAAATCAAATAACTTAAAGAAGTGACAGACATCACAAACAAATTTATGCCAGTAAACTTAGCAGCCTGTTTGAAATAGAGAAATGTTTTTTAAAATACAACTTGCTAAAAAACTGACATGGAAAGAAATAGAAAATTGTGGTAATTTTGTAACTCAAGCATTTCAACGTATGTCTTACTTTTCTATTGCTGTGATTTAAAACACCATGACCAGGGCAATTTATAAAAGAAAGCATTTAATTAGGGTTGGAACCCATTATGGCAGAACACAGGCAAGGTGGCAGGAACAGCTGAGTGCTCACCTCTTGATCAGCAAGAGAGATGATGGAATGTTGAAAATCTTTTGAAACCTCAGGCCCAGTGACACGCCTCCTCCCAGGCCACAGCCCCAAAACTTTTAACGAAACAAACTTTTAACGAAAAGATATCCCATGTTTTAAACAAGCTCTACTGGACAGCTTCATAAAAAGAAGATGATTTCTAAATCTGTTTGATTCTGATCCCTGTTACAATGTATATGAAAGTGTTCTCAATGCTGATAACATTTAACCTCTAATAAATAATGCAGAAAATAACTTTCTGATCATGCAAAGGGGTAAGTTTTACAATGTCGCCCAATAAACATGATGAAGGGCTTTTTAAATTAATTATTTTTTTTAATTTTCTTGGTGTTTTGCCTGTATGTATGTCTGTCTGTGTGAGGGTGTTGGATCCTGGAGTTACACACAGTTGTGAGCTGCCATGTGGGTGCTGGGAATTGAACCCAGGTCCCCTGGAAGATCAGTCAGTGCCCTTTACTGCTGAGCCATCTCTCCAGTCCCCGGGGGAGGACTTTTTTAAGAGTGTTTGTACCAAAAATAAATAAATGAAAACTTCTCATCATACAAAGCAAAAAGACACAGAACGTTTCAGGTGAGAGCACTTTAAAAGTGCCTGCTGAGAAGGGCTCATACCTCTTGAAGAACTCAACAGATGGTGAAAGCCTCCTCGGAAAGCAAGCCACAGATGAGAACAAGGCTTCCTGAAAGGTTTCCCAGGAGCCAGAAAAATTATCAGAAGCAAGGTCTCATTCACCCTGGAAGCTTTGGTGCAGGGTGGCTGAAATAAGACCCAGCAGCGAGCAATGGGGAGCTAGGCCTGGGGAGGCGATGGTGTGTGGGTCTCACATTGTTACCACACCGACCCTGCTTCTCCCAGTGACACGCCTGGAGAGAGGTGTGTTCACGTGTGCTCAGGCCACGTGTGTAGAGATGCTAACAGCATTTCTTGTGATAAGAAAATTATGAACAGCTGACACAATCACTATCAGTATGTTCTATAAATTATATATGCGTGAGTCCTATGACAAAGGCAATGACTGAGTTGTATCTGCACACACCGCAGGATGAACCTCACACATGTGATGTAGGCCGAAAGAGCAGGCACGAAACAGTGTGAGTTCACGTTTTGTTGAGCTCCAGAGTATAACAGTGCTCTCAGGGTGGTAGAGCTAGAAAAACAAGAGAGTGGACCCTGCCTCTCCAGAGAGGGAAGTGCTCAGCCTCCGTGGACCTGGGTGCCTGCCGCTCAGCTGTGCTACCTGGAGGTGGTGCCTGGGGCATGTGGTCACCAACAGGAGTCCTGAGTCCACATCCCATAAGGGTGTGGAATAGCTGATAGTCTGGGAACTGTAAGACTTCCTCCAGTTTGTCTTTCTTTGGTTAAATCACACCTTGGATAAGTGGTTGAGTATCATTCTTCCTCTGTTCCCTGTTGGACAGTTGAAGCAAAAAAGACCAATTTGTTTCGCTGCTCCCCATTTATGCCTTAAAGAACAATTAATATTTTTACTGAGGTGTTTTGGGATTGTTTTATGTCTGGGGGCTTTTTGTCTGTTTTGTTTTACAGAGCTGGGGATGGAGTCCAGGGCCTACGTATAGTAGGCAAGCCCTCTACTGCTGAGCCACACCCCAGCCCAGGCTGGTTGCTGTTTTTAAAGGTGATTGTCTTTTTAGAGGAAATCAGTCTTTAAAACAATACAGCCTGGGCAAGGTGGTGTACTCCTTTAATTGCAGCACTGGGAAGGCAATGGCAGGTGAGTCTCTGTGAGTTCAAAACCAGCCTGATTTGCCCAGTGAGTTCCAGGACAGCCAGGACTACATACAGAGACTGGTTCAAAACACCAAAACAAAACAGGTTTTTTAACACCTGGCTGTTTCAGCCTGAACTTGCAACAGTTAATGGTAAATGGGTAAGCGGTGAGGCTTCTTTCCCTCCTGTCACAGCGCGGTGGTGGCAATGGCCCAGGCTGACAGGGGGTCCCAGTTTCATGGTCAGTGAATAAACGTGGACTCTGCATCTTGTCCCTGAGCCACCTCGCTTGGCCTTGCTGTGGACAGAGGACACAATTTCCCTGACTGAACAGCACATACCACCAGGTGGTGGTGGCGGCACATGCCTTTAATCCCAAGACTCAGGAGGCAGAGACAGGCAGGTCTTTGAATTTGAAGCAAGCATGGTCTACAGAGTGAGTTCCAGGACTGGGCTCCACAGAGAAACCCCGTCTTTAAAAACAAGCAGTCAAACAGCACGTGCCTTCCTTTCAAGCGTTCAGTGTGCACAGCCAGAGGCCTCAGTGCTGCTGCAGCTCAACAGCTACAGGATCTTAACAGCATCGCAAGGGCACCCGGGAGATGAGGAACAGTGGACAGGCAGGTGGCAAGTAACAAACTTCTCTGTTGTCGCAGGTGTGACAGCACAGAGAAGCTGAAGGCTCTTCTTCCCAAACTGGAGCAAGAGCTTAAGGACTCGGTCAAGTTTAAAGACTTTTACCAGTTTACCTTTACCTTCGCCAAGAACCCTGGGCAGAAGGGTTTAGGTGAGTATGAACTCCAGGATTGCAAGGTGCCGGTCTGAGTCCTGTTGTACGTGGACAGAATCAGCAGGATTCCAGCAGACGGACAGACGGCCATGACGGTGCTGTCTCTTAGGTTCTCTGTTCCACTCAGTCCTCGTGTAACTGAGAATATCAGTTGAGAATGTCTCTTGGTTTCCAAATTTAAATGTTTTAAATTTAAAATGTGAAGTACTTTGTGTTTCATGCTATCTCTGTTGCTTCTAGTCCACTGACAGTCTGAATGTTTGGGGCTTGTCCTCCGCACGGTGGTTTTGCCGGCCAGGCCTTGAGCCAACTCTGCCAGCTCTGCTGTGTCTCACACTGCATCACCACTCCTCCCAGAGCTGTACAGTCCCCACTCGTGCTTCACTACAGATGTGCACGTCTGGGAAGCTGGTAGCTGAAAATTTCAGTCTGAGGTTTTGATTTATTGGGGGTTTTATTTACTTCTGCACCTGAGTACTGGCTTATTCTTGGCTTCTTTCCTCCTAAGAAGAATCTGTATTGACCTACGATGACTTACCTGGACTGCGTAAAAGGCCTTCTGTATTTATGTGAAACTTCTTACGTATTAGAAGGAATGTTTAGAAGATAAAACTGGCACAGAGGCAGTAACAGAGCAGACTGAACTCTACATAGGGAGCTAGAAAGGGCTGTGACCCAGGCGGGTGGGAGCCTGCCTAGTACAAGGGCTCACATTCAGTACCTGTTCTGCCACCACATGCCTGTGTACAGATGTGCACCTGCCTGTTCTTACCTCCGTCTGGCTTTCCTGCCCCACCCTCCTGTCAAGTTGTCATCATTGTCTCTCCCCGCTTCCACCCCAGCATGGCACAGGTCCGAAGAGTCAAACAGCCAAGAGATCTTCCTTCCTGCCCCTCGTAAAGCAGTCCCTCAGGGGTTGCTTTCTTCGTCTCGTTTGTCTTCTCTGGTGTTGATGTTTTAATGCTGGTGCCAGCCTTCAGGGTGGCATTTAGAAACTTGTCTGAATAGATCCCCTGGGATTTCAGAAAGTGGAAACGCCATCACTTCCTGTCAGCTCCTGGAAAACCCTCACGCACTGATCCTTGTCCAAAGCTGCCAGGGATAAGGGGTGTGGGGCAGTGGTGGATTACAGTCTCAGCCTGCACACAATCTTGGCGTCCATCTCCAGCATGGAAACCAAAGGAGAGATTTGGGCCTAATACTATCCCACATGCATGGGATGCACGCAGCACAGTCAGGTGAAGCAGTTGGCAAGAGGTGACTGAGGCACACATGTTTGTGCTTAGATATATACTGGCCTTGTTACTTCAGGATCTGGTCCCTGGGGCTGAGTATACCAGGAGGAAGGCATAGCAAAGCCCTGTGTATCACGGGTCATGGAAGAAAGGAAGGTGGCAGGTTTCCTATATTCTCCCCTTTTAACTTTTTTCACTTTTCTGAGATTCACATATTTCTGTTCTATGTGTTTGAGTGATTTGCCTGCCTGTACGTCTATGCACCACATCAGTGGCACGCCCAATGAGGGTGTTGTGTCCCCTAGGAGCTGGAGTTACAGATGGTTGTTAGCTACTGTGTGGTGCTGAGAATTGTAATTGTCCATTTTTAATCATTGAATCATCTCTGCAGCCCCTCGACCCCTTTTTAGAGACCA
The DNA here is from genome assembly GCA_001685095.1 of Ellobius talpinus. Taxonomy (NCBI): domain Eukaryota; kingdom Metazoa; phylum Chordata; class Mammalia; order Rodentia; family Cricetidae; genus Ellobius; species Ellobius talpinus. The sequence goes on from LOJH01051539.1 coordinate 8,572, forward strand.
ACCTTTGTTTATCTGAGAAAAAGGAGCCAGCCATTGACACAGCTCTTCTGCTGGTGTCCTGTGGCCAATCGGTCTGTGCCCGGGAAGGCTCTTGCAAAGCCTTCCTGGTGGAGTAAGGAGGCCAGCGGTCCTCGAGGCAATGTCTGGAGACCCAGGCGTTGATGACAAGATCCTGGTGACATCAGAATTTTGGCTGTTCCCAGTGGTGTTAATACAAAGCAAAATCTGGGCCAGAACAATAGCCATCCCAATGGTGCATTCGGATGTTAGGAATAAGACAGGGAAGCAAGAATCTTATCAACCAGTCCTCCTCAGGCTGTGCACATGGTCCATGTATTCCCTGCCATTCAGACATCTAGACCAGCTCAGCCTGCGCACATGGTCCACGTATTCCATGCCATTCAGACATCTAGACCAGCAGTCCTCAGCCTGTGCACAAAGGCCAGAAGAGGACATCACATCCCTAGGAACTGGAATTACAGATGGTCGTGAGCTGCCATGTCAGTCCTGGGAATTGAAGCTGGTCCTCTGGAAGAGCAGCCAATGCTCTTGACCTCTGAGTCATCTCTCCAGCCCAGCACCAACTTTTCACATTGGTGTTGGAAGTTCAGACTCTGATCCTCACCCTCCAGGGTCTGGACCACTTCATCATTTTAAATTTTTATGATTTTATTTTGACTAGTGTCTCTCTATGTAGGTAGCTCTTGGCTAGCCTGGGACTTTTCTGTGTAGACCAGGCTGACCTCGGACTCAGAGAGATCCCCCTGCTTCTGCCTGAGAGAAAATAAAATTGTGTTAAGAAATTTAAAACCTCTCAAGAGAATGATTAGAGAACGTGAACACACCAAATAGTCACACATTATCTGAGGAAATATTCTGAGGGTCTTTTCAAAAGAACTAAAATGTGAATCACTCCATGGCTGTAAATTAGAAGCAGAACTGTCAGCTTAGCTTTTCCAGAGCATCCGTGTTGTGCAGTCTGTCTGCTAAAGAATTGGCTTGGGCAGAGGAGATGGGTAGGCATGGCTCTGCATCCTAGAAGAAGCACATCTTGCTGTGAGGTGTGACATCAATGGAGCGTTGCTCTCTTCTTGCCGTGTGTTTTTGTGGCTGTGCCTGCCAATATCACGTGTACAGTACTGATGTTTTTTGAGACAAGGTTTCTTAATTTATCCATACTGGCCCCGGAAGTCCTGGACTCAAGTGATCTTAACTGCCATTGCACCCAGCTGCAATGTTTTCATGTGATGCCATTCTTCATTTTGTACTCAGCAGTAGTTAATCTCAGCAAGGATGATGTGGGAGGTCCTTCTGTATATGTGTTGCTTTTATTGGTTGATGAATAAAGCTGTTTCAGCCAATGGCTTAACAGTAAAGCTAGGTGGGAAGTTCAAACAAAGATATAGAGAGAGAGTGGGTGGAGTCGAGGAGACACCACATAGCTGCCGAAGGAGTAACATGCCTCACTGGTAAGCCACAGCTTCGTGTGTAGCTACACAGATGTGTAGAAATGGGTTAATTCAGTAGTTAGAACTAGCCGGTAAGAAAGACATTGGCCAAACAATTGTAGCTGATAATAAGCCTCGAAGTGGTTATTTCCTAAGTGGCTGTGGGAGCTAAGGTGTAGAGAAACTCGTGCAGTGGGAGCAGGTGAGATGGAGAAAAGCCTTCTGGCAGCACAAAGAGGTAATTAAGCTTTTTGGGGGGCATGTTTGTGTGTGTGCACACACACATGCACAAGCACACATGTGCTTGCTCCATGTGTTTGTACACAGAACCTCACACACTAGGGTGAGTACTCAGCTGCTGAGCTGCACCTCAGTGTGCTGCTTTGTTGTGATGTGGGAACTTAGGTGAGTTCATGGTGGCTGCCAACTGAAGTCAGCGAGCTCTGAGAACCTTGACTTTTGAGGAAATAAGGTTTCATACTAACCAGCTATTTTCTTCCTGAACAGAGGATGCTTTGTCAAGTGGAACATTACAGGTGTGATTCTAACTAGCCTTGCCTTCTAGCATTTTCTTTTCTCTTTTGGTTTGGTTTGGTTTTTTGTTTGTTTTTGTTTTTTGTTTTTCAAGGCAGGGTTTCTCTGTAGCTTTGGAGCCTGTCCTG
>LOJH01051540.1:0-12496 GCA_001685095.1 Ellobius talpinus
ATCTATCTATCTATCTATCTATCTATCTATCTATCATCTACCTATCATCTATCTTCATCACCATCATCACCTACCTCTGTATATCTCTTGACTATTTCTATGCCTCTACCTCTGCTTATGGGTGCTTGATTCCCATAAGAAATAATCATCATGGTAGAGGTTAGTGGTGTCTTAAGAATGTAGGTTCTAGATGGGCAGTCATATGCCTTAAGATATTGGCAATGAAGAGGAGTAACTAAGTTCAAGAGTTGTCAGTGAATGTGGGCTGTTATGTGGAAGTTGATAGGTATCAGAAATGCAGGTAAAAATAGGTTATTTTATCTGAATAATGAAGCATGATCTATGAAGAGAAACTGGTATGGAAGCTGAAATTCCTACTTGACTTAAAAAAACCAGATCAGTTATTTAACCTGTTTGAAAGTTACTCTCTTAATGTCTGGTAGATACAACTACATGGAGTTGATGTAAGTAGTTTTGAAATAATGTCCCAGACAATGCCTGCCATGCTATTGTCTGTTTGTAACAAATGATCATCCTAGCATGTATAGAAAAGAGAAAAATAATGTTCTAAAAAATGTTGGTAGAAATTTGCATGTGTTTTAACTCTTTATCTACAAGAAGATAAATAGGCTTTCCTTCAGAGGAAGGGGAAGATCTTGAGGGTATGGTGGAGATTATTCAATGAGGATGTTGAGTTCATAGCAAAATATGTGGACAATTGAATGGTTGACCTAGTGGACTTGTGGGAGTCAAGTTTTCAAAGAAATATAAACAGATGGAGATGAAGGGAAGAGATGAAGTGCATCTGGGTAAAGGGGCTTCAGCCTTAGCTCACAATAAATCAAGGAATCAGAGGTGGCATTTAGAGGAGGCAGTAGAAATGTGGGCTTCACACATAGTTTATTTCTGTGCTGAGTTTTAAAAATATATTTTTATTTTTTTGAAAATTTTATACAAGGAGATTTATCATATCTGCTACCACCCCAAACTCTCTGATCCACCGTCTCCTTACTACTTACTCTCTGACCCACTGAGTTCCAATTGTGTTGCCCAAGTGCTCTTGAGACTGGAGCTTGCTCCTGGAGTGTGATCGGCCTACCTACCATGGTTCATACTTCCCTTCTTCCAGCAGCTATGACATTCCAATACCTCTTCAGCTAGTGCTAAGACTTCATGCCTATTCCTATCCTTCATCATGCTGGGATTTCGTCTGATTTGAGCTTGTGCTGGCCTTGTGCATGCTTTCACAACTGCTACTAGCTGGCATGAGCAACTGCTTTGCTATGTTAGAAAAGCATTGTTTTCTTGAAGTTGTTCACCATCTCTTCCATGAATATCCCTGGGTCCAGAGATAAATGCTGTGGTAAAGATATTCAATTTGGGACTGAGTGTTCCCCAGTCTCTTTTTCTCTTTACACTGACCTGTTGTGGGTCTCTGTGTTAATTGCTGTCTACTACAAGAGAAGCTTCTCTGATGAGGGTAGGAGTCATTTTAATGACTATCTCAATTTAGTGCAATAATAGTGTATGGTTGTCTTCTAGGGACAACCTATGTCCTGTATAGCCACAGGTTCTCAGCCCTGATATCAGTGCTGGATTTTGTTCCATCTTTATAGAGTAGGTCTTAGATCCAATCAGAAAGTGATTGATACTGTCATAACATTCATGTCATTACTGCACCAATGAAGATACCTTGCTAGGCCACATGTTATTGTAGCTTTTATGGTGAGATACCTGGGTAAGATAATTGCTATCTGCTCTGGGAGCATGCATAGTACTTTCTAATACTATGAAAAGTAAGCCAATGAAGTGAAGCCTCCAAGTCAGTACCAATCTGATTTTCAATATTCTATGATTTAACTATATGCTATGCTCATTAACAGTATCTTCCTGAAACATTCTGGAGGGTGCCCAAGAGCTCTGGTAATAACCTGTAATTATATGAAGGTTTGTAGGACACCATTGGCTATCAACTCAAAATTATGTAATCCATTTCTGATACTGGGTTTTTATTTGGGACCATGTGATATGTAGTTGGGATATTATCCTTCTGTTATAGAGTATGCCCACTTAAACAGTTTACAGTACAAGGTTACCATATCGATTTTCAAACGTATTAGTGTTACTTATTCCTTTCCATATTCCTCCTCTACTCTTCCTAACCCCACTTCATTTAATCCTCCCTGTTCCATTGTTCTCCTTTCCTTTTCCTCTTTAGATCATTGCATTCTATCTCCCCGCCAGTGATCCCATCCATCCCTACCCTCATGGATCCCTACTAGTTTTTTTTAACATCTTCAGATATTAAAAATAAAACACGCACAGATTTAAAGTTAATATTCACATGAGAGAATCCATGAGATATTTGTCTTTCCAGGTCTAGATCCTCTCACATAGAATGATTGTTTCCCATTCCATCCATTTGCCTGTGAATTTTTTTCTTAACTGCTGAATAATATGCCATTGTGTAAGTGTGTACCAAACTTTCATTATTCATTTACTAGTTGATGGACATAGAGGTTGTTTCCATTTGGTAGAAGGCTAGTATCTATAATATAGAAAGAACAACAACAACAACAACAATAAACACCAAGAAAACAAACAGTCCAGCTAAAAACGGCACCATGCAACTAAGCAGAGTTCTCAACAGTTGAAAAAGAGACATCTGAAAACCCTTTAAAATGCACTGAGGGGCTAGAGAGAAGTCTTGGGATTGAAGAGCACTTGCTGCTCTTGCAGAGGACCTGGGTTACGTTCCTAGCACCTGCATGGTAGCTTACAATCCCATAACTACAGTTCCGGGGGGGTTGATGCCCTCTTCCCATCTTCTCAGGCACTGCATGCATGTGGTGCACAGACACAGGCAGGCAAAACACTCATAAAACAAAACAGATCAATCTGAATTAAAAGTTTTCAAATCAGTATCCATCAGGAAGAGCAAATTAAAACTACACTGAGATTTAATTTTGCCCCAGTCAGAATGGCCAAGATTAACAAAAAGCAAATCATCAAACAAATCATAAAACCAAATGAGAGTATGGTGACATGAGTGTTGGGGTAAAAGAAGTACTTATTCACTACTGGTGAACTAGGGCAGCCACTGTGGAAATTAGTGTGCAAATTATGGAAATTATTCTGAAAAAAGTCAGAAATATATCTACCACTCATCTAGCTATACCACTCTTAGGTTTGTATCAAGGACTATATATCTGACTGAAGAGAAACTTGCTCATTCATGTTCATTGGTGCCCTGTTCACCATAGCCAGGAAGGGCATGTAGAGTTTTAAAACTTGCTATATGTCAAAAGCTTAGTAGTGCACTTGTATAATTCAACTTTGAATTTAAGTTCCAATATTTTACTGGCTTTCAAAATTCAGGAGCAATGGGAAATAAGGTGCATCCTTTGAGATTTGGAGGCATCCTGAGGAGAACGGTTAGTGTGGTGAGTGGGTAACACCTTTCCTCTTTGGTTCTTCTAGTTCAGGCCAAACACTCTTAGGTGTAAGGTAAGACAGGAGGAAGCTGAAAGAACATAAGCTACCTGAAGTAGATAAGCCTGGGTTTTGAATTCTAATTTTGTCAGAAGTGTAAATTTGAGTGTTGGAGCAGGCTGCTAGTTAGTTCCCGGTTGCTTAGCACCAAAATAACCACACAGAAACTGTATTATTTAAATCACTGCTTGGCCCATTTGCTCTAGCTTCTTATTGGCTAACTCTTACATCTTAATTTAACCCATCTCCATTAATCTGTGCATCACCTCAAGGTTCTGACCTACCAGCAAAGTTTCAGCATGTCTGTCTTTGGCAGCGGTTCCATGGCTTCTCTCTGACTCCTCCTCCTTTCTCCCAGCATTCATTTTAGTTTTCCCCGCCTATCTAAGTTCTGCCCTGCTATGGGTCCAAAGCAGTCCTTTATTAACCAATGATATTCACAGCATACAGAGGAGAATCCCACATCATTTGAGAACATAAATTGAACTTTTCAGGGCTCTTCATTCTCACTAGTAAGAAGAGGATCACAATAGTGGCATATCTAGGAATCTGTGAGCATTAAATAAGACAAAATGTGTATGCTGGCTACTAAATTGCTGATAGTCCAGAAATGTCAATTTTTTTGGTGTATTTTTGGGTTATCGCTTAAAATTTTGCTTAGAAAAAAAACAAATGGTTCATCTGATTCTCTCTGTAGTCAACAAGCAGGCATTGGGCATCTGCTATATGTAAATTGTTTGGTGGAGGGCTCCTCTCTCACTAAGTTCATAGGCTAGTGTATATTACAGTTCAGAAGTTTGGTTAATGAAAGGGTTGGGCACAAATTAGCTGTAATTTACACACAGCTAAGCCTATATGCTACCCAAGCATGGTACTCTGTGCTAGTTGGTCCTCCAATCTAACTTCTAATGGAAGGTCGGTCATATACTAACTTCACAACACTGAGAATATTTTAGACTTCCACCTGCAACTTCTTCTTATTGCCATCCTGATTTATTCTTCACACTGAGGCATTTATAATGAGAAAATACTAATAATTATAATTTAGTCAGGTAAATAATATTCAGTTTTACTCATTGTTATTCCTTGAATTAACATGCTGTCTCATGAGAGGTAAAGCAGTGTAAGAGTTGTAAATCAAGAGTTTCACTTTCAAAATAATGAGAAGTCACCATCTTCTTGCCTTTGAAGCCAAGAGAAGGAAATAGTTTCTTTCCATATGACTCTCAAGAATAAGGAAAAGTATCTGAAAAAGACCTGCTCATGCCACCTCTCATCACTTTCCTTTGAAGGGAGATAACATCACAGGAAGCAAGAGGAGGTCCATGAATTTCTGTATGCACAATGGTAATGGTGAGACAAATGTCAATTTCTATGTAAAGCAGTCTGGGATCACTGCAGCAACGTATTTAAGAGGGTCTTGGGTCTCTCGGAACATGCATTGTGATGTGCAGCATGTCACACTTTTACACAAAACACTTATTCAGCATAAACTGCTTTCACAGGAGCTGGATTGCCCTTCCCCCTCACTTCCACTTTCCACCCTCCAGGCCTCCCTTGGGAAGATGCACGCCTGTTCCATTTGTGCTCAGCACCAGCGTTGCCATGGAAACTCCCCTCCTTTTCTCTCCCCTCCCCAGTTACCAAGAACAGCCCTGGATTCTGTGCCAAGACCTCCTCTGTACAGACTCAATATTCTTTCAATGTTTAGACAAATCTTTTGGAAAACCTTGTTTACATTTTTTCCCACAACACCATAGCTTCACGTTGGGGCCATCCATTCCCATGGACCTACCCATGTTCTGGAGGTGATTTTTCTCTGCCTTTTTCTCTACCTAGCTCTAAAATAAAATTGTATCATTTGGTCTATTTCTTAATAGGATATGAAAGGTAACTCAAGGTCACAGATTCCACACTTGTAATCACTTATCCAGTCCAGAATTTAATACTTTGTATACTAGATTTCTTTACTTGAAAAAAAGGTTGTTTATTTAAACATGTAGTATTAACACGTTTAAAAACAAAAAATCTTTTCCTTTTAGTTTTCTGGTATCATGACTGTTACAGTACATCCATGTATCTTAAGTTATGCCAGACATTAGTTTTCAAATGTGTAAACAGTATGTTGACATCACATTGCTTAAAATTACAGGTACATTTTAGGCTTCATGTTATCTGCAGAATTTTAAAATATTGTTTATGGCTTAGGGTATGATTCTTATACTCAAAACAACAACAAAATAATTTTGATATAATGACATTTTATCCTTCTCATTTAAAAATTACCAGTTATGCCTGTGGATTTGCTAACTGTTGAAAATAGGTTTAGTTAAAAAAATTACTTATTTTGCATTTTTATTGTAAGTTGAACAGGTCAGCCTGGTTGCGCCACTATGCTGACACATCTTTTCATTGTAAACATACGCATTTTTAAATTGTTATTTGGAAAAGAATTACCTCTGGTCAACAGAAGAGGGAGCAATATTCCCTCCTTTCTGACACGAAATGCTGTGGGTTGTTTTCTCACTTTCCCCCTAAACATAAGCCTCTTCTGTCATAATCTCTGCTGTTGCTTTTTCCCCCTTTTTTTCTAATTTTTTTGAGGGGTAGTGGAGGAGGGGTGCCTAGTGGTGGCAGAAGGAGGACCACCCAGTTTGATCAAGGAATCAAAGGTTAAATTCTTTCTGGTTTGTTTCTATCTCTCAGGATATAGTTATATGTTAGAAATCTTTGTCTTCTACTGTATATTTTTTCCTTGTAACAATTCTTATGGGAATAAAATCCACTGCACCGCTTTACAGGGTAGCTGCGAGATTGTGCAAGCCGTGGAAGAGAATGCGAGCATTTTCCAGCCTGCCCTGAGAGAGACTCCCTGCCATTGCTCTCACTCTGAGCTGAGTAGGAGCCGCGCACATCTGAATAACAGAGTCTTTTCTGCCTGGCGCAATCCTGGATTGTTACAGTCTAGAGGCCATGCTGTCACCGGCACAAATTGATTTAACCATCAATTGCTGTGGTCATTAAAGCTGCTAAAAGTCCCCGCCAAACTGATGAATTGCAGCTGAATGTGAAATGAGTGTCTAAGTCTTTTTCCCACCACCTCATATCAAAGGCTATTGTATCCCTGCAAAGTAAAGGGTCGGAGGTTGGGGCTGCAGTTCAACAATGGGCTCTGTCAAAGGACAGAGCCCCATTCACACAGGCACTCCCAATTACAGTTTGCTTTCCATACCTTATTGTATGAAATTTGCATCCAACTAATACATTGAATTATTGGCATACTTTGGGTGTCAAAGGAGTCATTGAATGATTTGTCCTTGAAATACATGGAATCCAAAGCAGCTGCTGGATCTTATCTTGACAATGGAGCGATTCCCTGGTTTTCCAATGCCTGCAAATGGACTAATTTTCTCTCAGCTCAGAGTTACCACTTGTGGAAATGATACACATTTTTTTCCACATTCACAACCATGAAGCCATTTCTGTAGTTCTTGAAAGGAGATGCAGAGGAGGAATGGTATTGTTCCTCCTAAGAATGATATAATTAAATTTTTAAAAGATTTGGTATACCCTCCTTGAGGACAATAATTTGGTTATTATTAGCTTTTTTCTTAAACAGTGAGAGTAAAAAGATGCAATGTAAAATTAAAATCCTTTATAGACATATATTTAAATGCCCAGAATAACTTTTGTTGATTCTTTTGGAAAAAGTACAGGCTGAGAGTTTTTCAGATTTTATGGCTGAGCTCCTCTAAGGATTACTAACCTACCACACAATGCACATGGACACACATGTATGTCTCTGTAATACTAACCTAATTTAACTGATAACTGAGCTTGGGGACATGAAGGATCACTAAAATTCAATCCTTCCAGTTCTGATACTGCAATGGCAGCGGGGAATTTGAGAAAACACTGAGTTTTACAGCACAGTAATTGACTTTCCTCAGTGATGAATTTGTTTCTTCCCAGAAGATGCTCATCGGAAGATCATTTGCTTTTGTCTTCGTCTTGACATTAATGTGTCACATAATTTGATTTACACGTGTGATTGCCTATGCAATTTGAGCAAGCATACCGGAGGGTTACTTTCCCCCTTAATGTTTAGGTTATTATTTAGGGACTGGGTGAAGAGATCTTATTTTTAATTCCATGGTTTTGGTTGTTTCCCCCCTTTTTTCTGTTTTCTTTCCAAGCTTCATGCAATGTGACTTTAGTGTTTCCGCAATGCACTTAGAGGCAGCTCTGTAAAAGAAACATGTTTTAGGGCAACGTCACATCTAGTCCTAGCAACCCCCATGTGCTGCTTATTTTCCTTCCCTGATTCATCCTGCCAGGAAGTATTATCAGCTGAGCTAAGAACAGATGTGGAAAACATAATAATAATAATAATAATAACAACAACAACAACAACAATAATAATATTAATAATAATAATAAAACAAATGAAGCTGATTTGATGCTGTAGCAGGAGTGGATGAACAGGATGGAAGAAAGACAGCAAAGCCAGTGGCCACCACAGTACCACAGAGAACAGAGGACAAAGAGGGAAGCTTTCCTTCAAGAGTCACTGCACAGGTCGGGGTTCAGACCACACACCTCTTAATAATGAACTGGCAGACAGATCCAGGTTCTTGTTTCCCTAGATTCTATTTACCGTAGACGGTGAGTCTCGGGCAACTGTGTGTGCAAATCCATCAGCAAGAACTGTTACGTTGGCCCAAAGTTCCAAATGACCCTTGAGGAAGGTCGTTTGATTCTTGTCTCTAAGGATCTCTTGTTTCTCCTCCACCCAAAGCAGGGGCCTGGGGAGCATATGGTCCCCTAATATTGAGAACCCTGCCTCCCAGAACCTGGCCCTTAATTGCTAAGGCATTGTAACCAGGTGGGAAAGGCATTTCACCACCGAATGAACTACAGTGTATTGGAGATGGAACTTGATGCCAAGATCAATTCTTTAAATATTTTTTAAGAAAAAGCAACATAAGAAACATTATATTAATTTGTGAGATGACTCATACAACCCTGTAAATTCTTCTAAATTTGCTTCTGGTTATTTACTCTGAACCAATAGTTTAGAATTATTTTCTGACATAGTGTAGTAGCAAAATTTCAGCATTTATCATGATTATTAATTTTTGTCTTGATTTACTTAAATGTCCTTGAATTGAAGTGAAAAGCCTTTCTCTAGCTGTTTAATACATGATATTAAGTTGTTAAAGCATATATAAAAGTTTACCCTGAAACATAATCTTACTGAAAATTTACAGTAAATGAGTGGAACCATAGGATATATTAGTTTTTAAACTTCCTAACCAGCTTAAATATTAGCTTAAATTTTAATTATTTGCAGGACATTATTGTAATAGTTACTATATAATTAATTACAATTTTATTGAATATATATTTCAGATATTTTGGTGAGAATTTTAGCATTATTTATTTCAATCATACTCAAGAGAACAGTTAAATCTGCCTGCTTTGTTTTCTAAAATTAAAACATGTATAATTTGTGCTTTGGGAAATATGCATGTGGTGAATGAATACAGAATTACAATACTATTCTCGTGAGGTGTAGGATACAGATATTTATATTCATTTTACAGTTGAGGGAACAGAATTAGAGCCTACAAATGGGCGCTGGAAGGATGGGCCGGGGTCAAGATCACTAACTCTTCAGCCATGAGACAAGAGTTCAGATTCCAGCAGCATCCGGTAGCAAGGCAGGAATCTAGTGTGTGCCTATAACCCCAACACCTGGGAAGACAGAGGCTGGGATCACTGGGACTGACTGGCTTCCAGCATAGCTGAGAAAATGCTAGGTTCAGAGAGAGTCCCCATCTCAAAGGTAGAGAGTGACAGAGGAGGACACCCAAGGGCATGGACTGGCACACATACATGTGCGCACACCACAGACACATGACACATTCTCACATGCAAATAGATACAAATAAACTCTAGTTTTAAATAATGTACTAATGGTAAATGATGAGAAAGTGTTGACTAGAACTTTGGTTATGTATATGGAAGGTTTATTCATTATATTATAGTGTTTTGTAAATAATAAAGGTTGAAGATATGACACAGGTAATCCTTATTTTTTCTGAAAAAAATGTTGAACTCTTCAGGTTATATCTTTTGTTTAAACTTTCATTCTCAAAGTATAGTCTATTGGATATTTATGTTCAGGTACATTTTCTCATAGAACTAGAATTCATTATATTATATATTGTGTTACTTTATATACCATAGTGTATATTAATGCATTTTAATGCTCTTTAAAGTTCTGTTTCAATGTTTGAGAATTTCAGTTTTAAATGTTAATGTTAAAATGTTGATTTTATTTTCACTTCATTCAAAATATTATTTATTCACTTATTATTTACCAGTATTAGACAATAAAGGTCCTTATATATGCTAGGTAAACAGTCTATCACTAAAACCCACACTAGTTCTTGAAAACAACCTTTAGGTTTCTCTTGAGAACCTTTATATTTGTCATTTAAAAGTGCGTTGCTTAATCTTCTAACATTGTGGTATTTTGTAACTATTGTTTTTCCAGTAATTTATATTCTAATCTTGTTGTCTAAGGACAGATAGAGTATCCCTTCCATTATTTTCAGTTTGTTCAGGTACATTCTCTGGCTTTCCATGTGGTCTCTTGGTGACTGTTCCAGGTGAGTTTGAGAAGACTGTGTTTGTGCTCATTGTGGTGGGCTCTTGAGTTGGTAGCTGGCCACTGGAGCCTGCTGGGCTCTTGAGTGGGTAACTGACCACTGGAGCCTGGTAGGCTTATGAGTGGGTAACTGGTCACTGGATCCTGGTGGGCTCTTGAGTTGGTAGCTGGTCACTGTAGCCTGGTGGGCTCATGAGTGAGTAACTGGTCACTGGAGCCTGGTGGGCTCATGGGTGGGGGCCATTGGAGATAATAACTCCCCCTCTCCTGGAATCTCTTTGTGTTTAAAGTGAATGTTCTTGTGACATTATCAGTTTGGCATTGCTTGATTTTCTGGGAAAAGCCTTCCCATAGTTCAGGCTAGCTTCAGACTGACAGCAAGCTTCCTCCTTCAGCTTCCGGAGTCCTGTGATCACAGGCATGTGCTGCCACCATTCGCTTGGACCCTGTTTCTTGATGCACTCTGATGACGACTTCCTCCTCTTCCTCCTGCTTCTTCTATCTCAGTGGCTCTCAGCCTTCCTAATACTGTGACTCTTTAATACAGTTCCTCATGTTGTGGTGACCCCCAACCATAAAATTATCTCATTCCTACTTCATAACTGTAATTTGTTACTTTTATGGATCATAATGTAAATATTTGGAATGCAGGCTACCCGATGTGTGACCCCTGTGGGGGCCCCAACCAATAGGTCGAGTTTTAGCTTGAAGAGAATTTTACTAGCGTTGAAAAGAAAAACACCGCAGGGCGGACAAGCTGTGAGACTCTCAGCAGCTACCCAAAGGAGAATGGAAGAGAGATGGAAAAAAAGCCATGCCACTGTCATGGAAGTTAACCTCGAGACGTCATGCAGCCACATGGAGGGGAGAAGCATTCAGGGAAAGTATGCAGACCATAGTGTTGTGGAAGTCCAAAATATTAGGGGAAGCATGCTTAGAAGAGAGACAGAAGACAAGGAAAAGTTAAGCTTTTCTGAGTAATTCAGCAAAGTGGCTGACCGAAAGCATCATGTTTATGGCTGTCGGAGACTGTGCTAGGGGTTGGGAATTAAGGGAAGGAAAACAGATTATATCATTCGAAGGATAATTATTCTGTGTATCTCTTTAGCATGGCTTAAGGTGAGCCTGGTTCCTAGGGGTGGTCTTTCTGCCAGGTGACTGACCTGGTCCCAGTGGAATGTCAGGTCTCCACCCATCTCTTGACCAGAAAGTCTTCACTTAATTGTACTTTTTGGCTTATATTACAGAACTCTCCCCATTTTGAAGAGGCAATCATAAAATCATTTAGGATACGTAGCAAAGATCAAAGCCCCCAAATACTCTTGGCCTCTCTGACCTTTGGCAAGGAGCAGATACCTATAGGCCTAGGGACACTTCTGGCTTTTAGCCAAGAAAGAAGCCTGTTAATTTTCCTTGGGATCTTGTTACCCTAAGCTGCCTAGGCAGGTTTTTTTTTCCCTCCTATTCTCACCATCACCCCTTCTGGAGAGGTAACCCTAACTGCCATTAGGGAATTGCAGTGATGAATGACCTGGCTTCTTCAAGTTGAATGGGAGGTCAAATGGGGAAGTCAAGGTACCCCTACAGTGGTGCTAATCGAAAGGACCCCCAAAGTGCACGGGTGGTTTTATTCGTTTATCTGCTGGGAGGAGGGAGGAAAGGGAGCTCTTGAGTAGCTCCTAGGAAGGCAGGTGAGGGAGAAGTAACAGCATGATTATTAGTATTGTAAGCCCTAGGCGGGAAAGCCAGAGAAAAGTGTATATTAAAAATATTTAAATCCAAGTCTATTAAAATCTCGTGATGGGATCACAGGAGCTTCTCCACTGGGCTCCTCAGTTTTCCTTTGGCCTCCAAGGCTGAACTAGGGGTGATAAACCCAGCATATGAGTCCAGACACTTTGATCTCTGTGGGAGAGCTGAATCACCATGTGAGGTCTTTCCCAGATGCTTTCTGGAGATGGAGAGAGAGGAGAAATTAAATTTAAAGGATAGTGGGATTTTCTTTCTTGCTACAAGCAGGCACTGCAGTGTCAAACTGAGGCAACAGCTGAATTCTTATATTTGGGCAACATTTTTTTAAATCAAGAATAGAATCATTAGTGAAAAAATACACAAATACATGCATAAATAACATTGCATAAGGGTTTAGGTGTAATGTTTAAGAAATGTGATCCCTTGGATTGTGAAAGAAACATGCCAATCATATTAATCTTTGGTTACATTTTCCCATTGGGTGCTTAAGACCACTGAAACAGTCAAAGTTAATCTGTTTTCTTCTTCTTCTTCTTCTTCTTCTTCTTCTTCTTCTTCTTCTTCTTCTTCTTCTTC
>LOJH01051541.1:0-11310 GCA_001685095.1 Ellobius talpinus
GAAGGAAGGAAGGAAGGAAGGAAGGAAGGAAGAAAGAAAGGAAGGAAGGAAAATGGTCAGGGAGATGGGTGATCAAAAAGTAATACTTCTTGAGAGGAATACTGAATTATAATAATTCAGTAGGTAATACTTCTGTGAGAGGAAGACAATATATTAAGGGTATGGCCACTGTTACGATGCCAATGCTCCAGGAGATGGCAATAAAGCCATGGAGTCATTGAACTAAGTGGCTTAAAAGGAGACATGAATGTAGGAGAAGGGATGTGTTGTTGGGGAGATATGATAGAGTTGGAAGTGGGCAATGGGATATAATTCATTATATCTGTGTTAGAAATTCTCAAGAATATATAAAGAAAAATGTATTAAAATGTGTAGGCAGAAGACTGAGAGATGAATCAATGGTTAATAGTACCTACTGCTCTTACAGAGGAACCTAGTTCAATTTCCAACACCCATGTCAGGCTGCTCATAACTGCCTATAACTCCAACTCCAGGGAGACCCAATGCTTCCACAGGCAAGTGCACTCACTTGAGCAGACACAGGCAATGCACATAATTTAAAATGTGTTCATATAAAGAGGAAGCACAACCTTTACAATCTTTTTTTTTAAATAGAAAATCCCTTAGTCACATCACTTGTGGCCAGTCATATGGCATTTTTTTCTCTGCACCTTCCCTGGATCATGTTCACCTCTTTCATTGAGAGTTTATTTAGATGGCTCCAAACAGGCACTCTTTGGTATGAAGTTAGGATGCAGAAACTGCGTGTATAGATCACAGTAAATTAACAAAACTGCAAAGCTGAGGGTGACCATACATGCCATGTGTCTCTGTGGCAGGAAACAAGTCATTCTCTACATGTTACACTTGGAACAAGGTCAGGACTCTTTTGTCCAGGCCACAAAGACAATACTACCAAACTGAATGAGGGTCTGGGTCTGGAGGGGTTTCAGACTGAGAGAGAGAGAGGGAAAGGGGATGGTTGGCTCTGCAAATAACAAAACGAATCAGAGTGTTGCTGTGGTGTGAATTAGAAATATCCATGCAAACCACGCTTGACAGCTTTTTTATTTTTAATTCAAACTAATGAAAAATTGAAGGGAAATGAGATGTTCTGTGAGATTTAGCCCAATACTGAATAGGTCTCATGGACTCTGACTGCAAAACAAGTTACAGGTGACTTTGAATATAAAAAAGAGGTTCCTCGGGTTAAATTGCTGCTCACCCACTTATGAAAGGTAGTATGGCTGGCGGCGGTAAAGCCTTGAGGGGGCTTCTATAAGAGTCCTTGTTACTGTTTCAGTCACAGTTATTAGATGAGATGTTTTGAAGAAGTCACTGGACTTTTTGAACTGTGGACCATGAACTGTGGGGATCTTTACCCAGCAAATAAAACAACAAAGCAAAAATCAAAAGCAGAAAACTTCCAAACCACATTCTGAAATAGTTTTCTGTGTATATGGTATGCATGCAAGCTTCAGTGTATGTGCCCATGGATGTGCGCGCACGCGCGCGCGCACACACACACACACACTACAACAGTTTGTGAACTGATTAATTGGAAACCTTGAGAAAAGCCACCATTCATGGTTGTAGTGTCCCTTCTTTCTGTGTGGTGCTGAATATCTCATATGGAATCTTCTACCTTCAATACAGAGATAATTTTGGAAAATGAACTTCAATCCCTGAATGTCTGTATATAACATGACCTATGTCAGCAGGTAGGAGTCATTTGAGCTTAATATTCTCTTTAGGCTAGATTAAAATTAATAGATTTCATGTGAACAGAAAAGAGCTGATGGGTAGAATCCAGTTTGTTTCGTCATTTAGGCTTCAGGATTCCAGATTGTCAGCCACCTTGAAACTTGGTTGGAAGGGTGGACACACAGTTGGCCTCCTGTTAGCCAAGCTTTCAGTACCAGAGCCCCAAAATCCTGCTACCTCGAGCCTGACTAGTTCTCTGGCAAATGCCAGAGAGCCCCATGTTTAAGACCTTTGTAGAATAGTGTTGGTACATGTCCTAGTTAGCATTTTTATTACTGTGAAGAGACACCATGACCATGGCAGCAACTCTTATAAAGGGAAAATAATTAATTGAGGTGGCGGCTTACAGCTTCAGAGGTTTAACCCATTATCATTATGGTGGGAAGCACAGCAGTTGGGAGTATGGTGGCGTAGAGGCAGGCAAGGTGCTGGAGAAGGTGCTGAGATTCCTACATCTTGACCCACAGGCAACAAGAAGAGGTCTGAGATACTGGGCATGGTTTGAGCATTAATGAGATCTCAAAGCTGCCCCCACAGTACACACTTCCTCCAACAAGGTCATATCTACTCCAACAAAGCCACACATCCCGTAAGTGCTATTATGGGAACCAATTACATTCAAACTACCACAGTGCATATACTTTTCTGTTGTCATTTTTTTTTCCAAATTCTTGGGTCTCAACTTCAATGTCCCATTCAAGGTGATGAGTGCTTAACCCTTCCTAGACTATCTGAATTATGTCCCTTCTCCCCTCCTCCCCTTCCTTCCTCCCCTCCTCCCCTCTTCCCCTCTTCTCCTCCCCTCCTCCCTCTCTGGTGTCCTGTTCTCCTATTTGACATTTTAAACTCTCTGTTTGCTAGCTGTGGTCTCTTCCACCAGGCTGTAATGACAGGGACAGTGTCTTCTTGGTTCACTGTGACTTCCCCAGCACAGAGCAGAGCATCTGGCCTAGGGACAATCAGAAGATGCTTGCTGAATGAGCAGAAGTTTCACTTAAAATGGGTTAGTTGGGTTGAGGGCTATTTTCCTTTGGTGATAGGACATAGGAACTTTAGAAGCAAGATTTTAGCAAGACTTACCTCACTCCCGGAGTCACCAGATCCAGCTAACGGATAGCACTCGAGTTATTTTTAGTCCATTCCATGAATACCCAGTGCTTATTTACACTTCTGTCATTTGCCTTTTGATTTGTGTCCATCTTCATTTTGGATCAACCAGACTGCAGCTCCGCGCATTCACACACAGCCGAGTGGGCATTTGCAATGGACTCTCTGAAACCTAGGAACAGGGTAGCTGGGTGAGAAGATGTGGGTATCCTTCCATTTAGGAGGCCATGCCAGTTTCTTTTCCAGAGTGCCCATCCTGACTGTCAGTCCTGGAAGCCTCACAGCAGCCTGCCTGTTCTTCTACTTCGTGGCAACATCAGGTTTATCAGATTTCTTAACATCTACTAATCTTGTGGGTGCAAAACAGTGGTTTCAATTTCACAGGTCTAATCTGTTTAGACCGGGGTTGTAAACCAGCTGTGCATGGCTGGAGGAGACCTGCTGTCTGGATGCCAACACAGATGGGTATTGATTGACCTGAAGGGTGACTTTGTATTTTTGAGCAGAAAAATTGAGTTAGTGGCCAACACTTAAAGATGGGAAGATTTAGAGTTTGTAATTCTATATTTTCTTGAGGGAAGCAATGCCACAATAAAAGACCCTTATTTATGCATGGCAACTGTTGTCTGTAACTGAGGAACATCTGCCTCTAATGGTTGGGCAGGGCATGTATTTGGAATCAATCACACTCCCTTGACCAAGCTATGCCTTTCGCTTATTTCAGACTCTTGGCCCTGACAGGCTTTTTAATCATCTGCCTTACTTTGACCCTTTATGAAACAGAGAAAAACTATAGGAGTGGCCTAGTGGCAGATGGATCTCTCCCCTAGCTAGGTATGGACACAGAACCCCTAAATAAATGCCAGAATTGTTACTAAGCTCAGTCACTTGAGCCTAAAATGTGTCCCCACTTTTTCCTCAGTTGACCTCCTTTAACTGTTGATGTCTGTAGTCCCTTTGATTGCATTTCTCCTGTGTTATGGAATGTTCACTGTTACTCTTCTGAGTTTGTGTGTGCTGGGCTCCGTTTTTCTCTTTTTATGAAAGCACCTTGGGCTTTGGTGATCAAATGTGAATGATTTGGTCATTCATTCATTCATTCATTCATTCATTCAACAAACGTTTACTGAGAGATCATATACCAGGCATTACAAATGGCACTAAAGAATGAGGGGTGACATTGTGACCTTCAAGGATCTGGAGATAAGAACCATTGGGTCAGTTAGTCATTCTTTCAAACAATGGATATAGAGAGGATGCTTCCTTTGGGGCAGGTACTGTTTAAGAAGCTGCAAAGCAAAAGCAGAAAAATACTCTGGACTCCTGCTGATTATTGTTTAGCAAGGATATAGATGTTCAGTGGCCTCTGAGTCCAGGGGTTTTTACTGAGATGGGCAAGGTGAGACTTTGTTGAGATGTGAAGGAAGAAGGGAAGCTGATCAGCAAAGAAGAAGATGGAGTTTGTATTTCCACTCACAAGTCAGGACATATGGATGCTTCCAGTGGGTGGCCCAGCTCATTTTCACAGAAGTGGGGGCAGGGAAGGTGGAACTACAACGGTGGGAACGGGTGTAGAAAAAGATATAGGTGTGGGCCAGGTCCTCAAAAGACAAGTGTCGGGCTGATAAAATACAGCTGCAGATAATTGAAGCACATACTTGTTGATCCAAATCAATGTGCCCATCAGTAAAGGTATATATAACTATTCTAGAAAGATAGCAGCTCACAGAGGAGATGCCTCGTAGACAGTTGTTATTCTTTAACCAGGCAGAGGATAATGGCAACTGAACATCTCAGAGATCTGGAAATGCCAAACTTCATAGTGGTGACAACAATAAGAGGAATCCTAGGAGCCTGGAGACTTAATAAAGATGGATGGCTCTTATGCCTTAAACCAGAGAAGGAATGGCAGCTCCCAGGCTTCCACCATGCCTGAAAAGAGGAGAATCGCTACCTGGGGAGGATTAGCTAAAATAGGTCCATAATGAAGCAGCACTTGGCATTTGACTGGAGGTGTCAAGTCTTATTTCCTTAGCCCTTACCTCACCAGCTCACCCCCAGGCTTCCCAGCAAGCAATCCTAATAAGAACATTATCCCTGAGCCCTCCCCTGCACCGGGGCTGACTGAGGCATCCTGCCCTGGAGTACACAATCCAGGCCACACTGACTGCTGGCCTTTCCCCCACACAATCAAATTCTAAATATCCTTGGGGATTGCTGCTTTTTGACCCAATGGCTCTCTTAACACTGGAGTTTGTTCCTCACATAGTTCAGTATAATGGATTCCTAGAAATCATAGCTAGGGAGTGTGAAACCCTGCTGCCTCATGACCAAGTATTTTGTTTGCTTGCTTGTTTTGTTATTGTTGTTAATTTATAAGGAGTCAAGAGGAAGAACTTCCTGGTACCCTAAAGCTTACTATGATCTGTGTCTCTTTGCATGTGTGGTGTCTCCTACAAAGCCATAAGGATGCTAGAACATGACACTGTATGCTCTTGCAGAGCAGAGCCATCCAGAACTCTTTCTGATTGCTCTCTACATTTTGGTGTTTGTCTATTTTGGCACTAAGAATGTGAGGGGTGACACTGTGACCTTCAAGGATCTTAGTTCTTCCTGGTAGTTGGCCAGTAACTATTTGTGGACTGGACTGTCAACATACACAATTCAAGGACAAAGAGATTTTTATCCTGCTTTACTTAATCCTGCCTTACTGAGTTCATTGACAGAATCATAAAGGAAGATTGAGAAATAGTTTTTTGAGCCAGATTAGATAAAAATAGACTGTAAGGGGGTATATCAAACTGATTAAGAATATAAAATGTAAAATAAGTGACTTTAGGTTATTAGCTAAAGACATGGGCAATAATTTCCCCATTTCTTGATTTCACCATTTGTAAAATGTGGATGGAAATAATAGTCACCCAACCAACTAAAGTTGGAATGGAATAAGATAGGCACAAGGCTGACCTACAAACAGGAGACACAAACAGGACTATGAACAGCCAAACTGTCTGGGATGTTGAGGCTTGAATTGGGCAAAGAAGTAGACTGTATTATTGGAACTTAGACTAAGCTTCCAAGTGCAAAGACTCTCAGGACCCAAGGTGAGCATAGGTAAAGGAGACATAATCCGTGGAGACCATGAAATAAAGGAAGAGCAGACACAAAGTCACACTCCATATTGAGTCAATGCAGTTGCTCCATCCCGTTTATCCCATATTCCTAGGGAAACATTTTTGTAGACTTTCCATAAGATGGGATCTTAGAGGGTAGTCATCTGTTTTCAGTATGCCCCTATCAAACCCTTGAGCTTCTCTTGTGTGGATTGAGACTTTACCTCAGTCTCTCATACTTTGGTATACCACTGTGTCTTTCAGCTAGAATCTAGTATAATTGTTTGCTACTTATTTGTCATTGTATTTCTTAAAATTTAGTTTATGTGTGATGTATGTGTGTATATGTATATGTCTATGCAAGTATATGTGCCCATGTACACGCTTGTAGAGGTCAGAGGAGGATGTCGGGTATCCCCATCTATTACCCTCTTTCCTATTTCTCCAAGAAAAGGTCTTTTACTAAACCCAAAGCTTGTCATTTTGCATAGATGGGCTGGTCAGATATCCCATGGTCTGTTTCATTCTGCTCCCCAGTGCTATGGTTATAGGCATATGCAACCATGCTTAGCCTTTTATGTGGATGCTAGAATTTTGAACTCAGATCCTCACACTTGCACAGAAAGTGCTTTCCTCTACTGATCCATGTCCCTAGCCCCTGCTAGCTATTCCTACAATAATCTTTTATTTGATAATGTCTAACCACGTGAAGTTTCCTTTTAACATTTGCCTTAGTAAAAAACAGGCAGACGTTAATTAAAAATGAGGCAAATAATAAATAATAAGAAAGGGGGTTGCATTAGTCAGCTTTCTGTTGCTAGAACAGAACACCTGAGAATAACCAGTTTAAAAGGAATGAAGACTTATTTTGGCGCATGGTTCACGGGTATGCATCCGTGGTCATTTGTTTCTGTGCCTTTGAGTGTATGGTAAGGTCATGGCAGAAGGATTTATGGAAGATACTGTTTGCATCATGACTACTGGTAAACAAAGAGAGTACGGGAATTCCCAATGCACTTAGAGAGCTGCCCTCAATAGCATACTTCCTCCAAGGAGGCTCCACCTTCCTCTTAAGGTTTCCTTCCCTCTCAGCTGTGCCAGCAGCAGGTGACTAAGCCATCAACACATGAGCTTTTGAAGAACATTTAAGATCCATGCCTTCACAGGGGTTTGTGGTTCAGCAGAATTACCATGAAGGCAGGCGACACGAGGCTGGCTAGAATCTGTGGGCTGATGCTTACAGGTGACCATGTTCTGCATATGTAGACTTTTCCCCATAAGTAGCTGTGCAACCCTAGAAATTCATTCCGCTTGTCTGTTTGTGAAGCGAATGGGTCCAGTGGGAACGTTCTCACATTTGGTGAGGGGAAGCATTGGAAGACTGCCTTTGATGGTGGTGGTTGGGGGTTGACTCAGCTTCCTGGGACCTGCTTACAGAGAGGTAAGTAGTGTTGAGGCTGAACACACATATAGTGCCAGGGACACACTGCTGAATGTAATTTTCCTCTGGCTATCACTTATCTCAGTCCCAACTTGCCTTCCTTCCTTGAGCACTGAAAATGTCAATTCAAGACACATGGATTTGGGAGTTGGCTAGTAACTGTCATCAATGTGTGATCATTACAGACTTCCTTCTTTCTCCTGATTTCTTTTTATTTTGACTTTGGAAAAGAAATTACCTTCACCCCTCTTAGAGAAACTCTCTCAGTAGGCTGTCTCTCTATTCTATGTCTAGTCTGCCAATAGCCATCACTTCCTAAGCTTTTACCATGCACCAAGGACTCACCAGAACACTTTGAGGGTATTACATTGTTTAATCTGCAGCGATCTGAAGAGGGAGATATTACTGCCATAACCTTGCTCCTCCACATGAGACAAGGAAAGGTCAGACAGATGGAGTGACTTCTCCAAGGTCCACATAGCCTGTGAGAGCTGGAAATGGAGTTCAAACACAGGTCTGTTGGATTCCAAAGGGATCGGAAAGTATTCAGCGTATATAATTAGCACTTTCGTATCTTTCTCAAAAACCATACAGCAAAAATGAAGGGTACAAGGGACCAAAACTATGAGTTTCTTTTTAAAATTTGAATGCATTCAAGATACATTGGCAGAAAGGGATATTATTAGATTAGGAAGATTGTAAGTGTATTGGTTGCACTAGTGATCATGGAAATATTCACAGAAAGGGACATTTGTGAAAGCTTGAGCCAGGGCTGTCAAGCTCTGCCAAAGCATCCTTAATAAAGACTGTTAAGAGTTTTAGACTTCCCCCTCCTAGATATGTGAGTTTCTACAGAGGAGTCAGGAAGCCATGTGGAGTGTTAACTTGCATTAATTCTTGGGGTAGTCCAGCTGTGGCTAGATGTGTGGATCAGCCTGTGAACATGAAATTCCTGTGTCAATCAGATTAAATCAAAGATCTTGCATCTAGGGTGATGGCTCAGTGCACAAAGTGCTTGCACACACACGAGGACTTGAGTTCAGATCCCCAGGAAACCCCAGCTAACTGTGATGGCCTGTGTCTATAGCCCTTGCTGGTGGTAGGGGTGGGGGTGGAGAAAGATTGAACCCTTCCACTTGCTGAATTCCATAGCGGAATTTGTATACTCTGGGTATCAAAATATAAGGTAAAAATGATACCCAATATTTGTCTCTAGCTTTCACACATGTACATGTATCCATGTACATGCAGATATGTACACATGTATATTGCACACACATGCAAATCTGCCTCTCCACCAAGGAATGGTGGGACAAGTCAGTATAATCCCAGCATCTGAGGAGTTGAAATGAGAGGATCAAGAGTGAATTCAAGGCCAGCATGGGCTATGTAGCAAATCCAGTCTCACAAACAAAACAGAACAAGACAAAACCATCTTTCCAGCTCAGAGTCCTTTATCATCCCAAGTTCATTTTGTTGAATCGGGGCGTAGAGGAAGTTTGCTTCTCAGGAGTTCTCAAGCATTTTGAGTAGCCAGCCTGCAGGAAGTGGAGATGGGAATTTGTGTATAATATTTTGCCTATGATTTCAGTGACCCACAGGCTGCTGTCAGGTGAAGTACCCTGCTAAGGAAAGCCTTCCAAAGTTTTGACTGGTTGGAATGAGGTTCCAAGGGACTCGAACAGGTCTGCATGTCAGGGCAGGAACACGGAACTAGTTCTCCTGGTAGATATTCATCTGTGGTTCATGAGAGATGGTGAAGGCATAACAAAGGGCGTTCACAACAGTTTAAACTTCATAGTCATCCTGTAGGCTGGACAGATCAAATGACACGGACTTCAACATGCAGATTTGGGGGGTTCAAATGCCAGCCTTGTTATTATGATCTATAAAAATCTGCACATGTCACTTGCGTGTTTTAGGTCCCTGTCCCTTCTTCTGTAATGTGGAGATGATCATAGTGGCCACTATGATGAAGAAGGCCTGGGTATCCACCCATAGCTGTGAGAATGCAATGGCTTGGGCTCTGTAAGCATTCAACATTGTGCCTGGCATAGAGACAGCCTTGTATTACTAGGAATTAGCAGAGTTGAGGCTCTATCTCAGGCACGTCCTCAACTCCAGGTCTGTCTTGTCTTACAGATTATTATAAAGTACAACACATCCACTTAATTTTATTTATTCTATTGTTTATCTGTGCTGTGTTGCTATATAACTATATTTAACTACATGGTCCATGATCTCTTTCAAGTAAATTATCTCTTCAGAGAAACTAGTGAAGTGATCAGGAATGCTACGCTAAATTGCAGCTCATAGTACTACAAAACTTTGTGTGTGTGTGAATGTGCACATGTGTGCACGTGTGTGTACCCATGGAGGACATATTGATGTTGAGTGTCTTCCTCAATCACTCCGCCCCTTACATGTAGAACAAGGTCACTCATTGAGCGCAGAGCTTGCTAGTCGGGCTAGACTGTCTGGCCTGTGGTCTCACTCTTCCCAACACTGGAATTATAAACCCACCCCATCATACCTGGCTTTTATCAGTGCAGAGGAATCATACTCATGCCAATATGATTTTGTGACAAGCACTTTACCAACCGAGCAATGTCCCTAGCCCTGCAGTTTTTCCTTAAGACATGTTCGCAAAATCTTTGCCAAGCCGTAGGCATCACTATTCCTATCCAAGGCTAAACTTGTTAATAATCCATGCAGAACTGCTAATGAATAATCCGCTCACATTTCTGTCATACTTGATCTTTCTGTCATACTTGATCTTTCTGAGGTCTCCTCCCTGATCCTACCTCTCAAACTCACAAGGTAACTGTCCCCATCCCATGTCACCTTGCAAGTCTCCACTTCCATCTTCCCCAATCGCCTTCTGACTTCTACGTATTTGTTTCTGCGTGGAACGTGGGTGCTCATTTGCCTCCTATCCATTTTCCTCAGCGGACCGCAACTGACAGGAAAGCGGTGCGGTGCCCAGTTGGCATGTATTCCTCTCTCCTTTCCCTTTTTTGGTTGAAAAAAAGCAAATAAGCAGTTTAGTTCAGGCATCAACTACTCTGGGACCCCAGAGCAGCCCCCTCTCTAAGTCCTCACAGCACATTTCCAGGGAGATAGCATTTTATCCACTTAACACTCAAGGGAAGAGTAGGGTCAGGGCAGGTGGCGATCTTGCCTCATATTACAGGGTAGGTAAGTGACAGAGGACTGATGGTCCTTGTCAGAATTTCCCGAGGACCTGGTGGCAGGCAGAGGCACTGAAAACCCCTGGAGATCCAGAGAGCAGGACCTGGGACTCTCATCAGAAAGCTGGGATGGGCTGGATATCAACTAAAGGAGCAATCATCAGAAATCAAGTCTCCTTGACTAATGAGGTGCCTGAAATTGAGATGTCACCGAGAATCACTTTCCTCCTGCCTACTGGGATCTAAATTCCAAGCCATTAAGGAATAGTTTTATTTTATTTTTACTTTTTTGGTCAGGGAAGTTAAAACACAATGTTTAAAGCACACCTTATAGTTGAGAGGAAAGATAAAAACAAGTTTCTGTATTAATTTGTTAATGATTTTTGGAACCTACAGATGTGCCACAAATATGGACACTTTTCAATGTCCTGTTAAAATCTGGGATGCCTCAGAAGCTATAAAAATAAAATTCTAAACACAATCTCAGCCTGGCAGAGGTTGGGTAACCATTCTAGATTGGGCAAAAATATCTAATTGGCTGAAGGACAGAGGGCCAGAGCTGCTTTCCAATTGGTGAGCTTCTTCTGTGGAGATTAAATGGAATCATGAGATTGTCATTAGTCATAATTATAGAAACAGCTTCTTGTGTTCTCTCTCTCTCTCTCTCTCTCTCTCTCTCTCTCTCTCTCTCTCT
>LOJH01051543.1:2005-12495 GCA_001685095.1 Ellobius talpinus
TCAGTTAGATAGGTATTCTTCAAATCTTTCAGAGACCTTCAGAATATGGCATTAGAAATATTTAAGAACTTAAGATTTTTCACGACAGTGAGACACATCTGCTCCTGACAGCACCAGCTACTTCAAGAGGATTATGGGCATCAAAGAGGCTCCTTATGGACTTTGCTATCCATTTGGGCAAGAAACTGCTCCTGCCTGGACTGCTAAACTAGACATGTAGGACTCACAGAGAAATGACTGCTGAACTTTCCTAAAGGTGAGATGGTCCTTCTGGGTTCCTGCTATGCAAAAGAGTCTGCTATACATTCTGCAGAACACAGAAGAAAGTTACTGACAACCTGCCAGTATAGGTAGAACTGTCTTTGAAATTTCCTGCTTCGTGGAAAAGCCTGCTGGACACTTTGGGCCAGTAGGCTGAAGGCGAATTCTCTAATAGTACAGAAGAACATTGGGTGACTGTCCAGGCAGTAAGATGTCTCTGTCAATTCTAGAGTTTTGGAAGNTAATTCTTGCTTGATAACTGTTTTGTTATATGTAATTTTACTATCTTAAAGTTACAGCCTTCTTTTTTGTTTAAGCAGAAAAGGGAAATGGTGTGGGAAGTCCTTATGTCTGTGTGTTGCTTTTATTGGTTAATGAATCAAGAGTTGCTTTGAGCCTATGGCAGAGAAAAACAGAACTAGGAGAGGAAAACTAGGCTGTATGCTGGGAGGAAGAAGGGCAGAGTTAAGAAGACCCCATGGACCCACCACTGGAGATAGACATGCTGAAACTTTGCTGGTAGGCCATGACTTCATGATGACATGTAGATTAATAGAAATGAGTTAAATTAATATGTAAGAGTGATTCAATAAGAAGCTAAAGCTAATGTGCCAAGCAGTGATTTAATTAATACAGTTTCTGTGTGGTTATTTCAGTTGTGGGCAGCTGGGACGAACAGGAAACTCCTTGCAATAGCTGACAAAAATAAAAGTCAAGACATTAGTATCCCTCAGCATTAAATACTTGAAACAAATCTAAATAATAAAATATATACAATAATACATATGATGAGGTTACAAATTTCTGTGAAAGAAGTTGAATAAGATCTAAATAAGTGTAAAACAATACATGTTCATGAATAAAGAGGCTCAACAATGCTAGATCTCGATATTCCTTTATTTCATCTGGATATTCTATATAATTCTAGTCAGAATCTCAGGAATTTATTGAGGATACCACCAATGTTGTTTTAAAATTGCATGGGAAAACAAAGATTCAGAGTAACCCTCACAATACTGAAAAAGCATGGTCTGACCAGTGACCTACATTTAAGCCCTACAATAAAGCCATAATAAATAATGAAGAATGACATTGAAGAATGTGATGGCACATAGACCAATAGGATTGAACACTGAGCTGAGAGTAGACCCACCCAAAATCAATGGATTCAATAAAAGAACCAGTGCAATCACCAATAGAATTTTAACAAATAGTACTAAAAACAATTAGATTCCATATACAAGTAAAGAAATGTCAACAGATTAGGTACTATTTGCAGTAATTAAGTCAAGATGTAATGTGGACCAAAATACAAACTGCAAAAGTGTAAAACTTCTAGGCTACAACTTAGAATAAAATCTGGATGACTTAGGGTTGCTGGTGACTTTTCAGAAACAATTTCAAAAGCATAATACATGAACAAAAATGACTGACATTTTGATGGTCATTAAAATTACCCACTCTATTCTGTGAGAGACTTTTAAAGGAATAAAATTATAAACCATTCAAAAAATCTAAAAAGGGAGTTGAGTTGGAAGTATATAAATGTCCCTTATGGAAATAAGTAACACAAATGAAAATGTAACTGTCACACAATTTTTACAGAAATGTTTTGTCTACTGCACAACTCTATTATGGAATTATATATATTTAATATATATGTTGTATATCTAATTATGTGTAAAAATTGTATATAATTATATATATAATATAATACATAAGTATATATTTATATATATCTTACAGGTTCTACTACAAAGTTACTTTTTTGAGAAACTAAACTTTTTTCTGCTTCATTTTTAGAAAGGAAAAATAATAGAAAACCAGATGATAAAAATAATAGTTTTTGAAAAGATCAGAATACTGACAAATTTGGCAAGACTTAGAAAGAAAAGTCACAAATGATCAAAATTTTAAGTGTAATGATAAACACCACTACAGAGCCTACAGACAACAAGAGCTTCACAAGTGATGATGACAAACTACAGATAGAACTTACAATACACAGGTCTAATTGAAGAACTTCTTCACAAAGTACAAGCTAAATAAATTGCTAATAGTTTTCAATAAAAGCAGGTAATTTTTCCAGCTAAATTTGTTAAGCATGGTCTGACTCTTTTTCCTCCACTGAGTGAGGTGTTTTTTTTTAATCCAAAATCAGGTGAGGATATTTTGGGCTGCTTTCTTTGCTATCTATTCTGTTCTGTTGATCTCTGTACCCCTCCCTTTACCAATATCACATGATCTTTCTTATTGTAGCTATGTAGTAAGTCTTGTGATGTGACTGTTTTTTGTCATTTTATTTTTTCTTTTTCAAAAAATTATTTAAACTATTATGACTAATGTGTCTTATTTAATTCATAGATTATGGAATGGCTGTTTTTCTGTAACTATAAAATTCATGAAGGAATTTTGATAGAAATAAGTTAAATTTTCTTCATTCACATTTTTACTATGTTCAATTTTCCAGCTGGAGGACATATTATAGGTCTCTACCTTGCTCCTCTTCAATTTCTTTCATTTTATTGTGTACTTTTCAGAATGCTTATCTTATGCATGTTTATTGAGTTTACATTTGAGGATCCATTCTCCTCTTTAAAAGTGATTATAAATGGTATGCTGTTTTGGCTTCAGTGTCTATACATTCATTTATGGTATGCAATAATGCAATTGATTTTTTATTCCTGTTTGATTTCATAGCCTTGCACATTTGGTTCCCATAGACATCAGGAGAATGGTTCATCATTTCTGCTTGATTGGAATTTTGCTTCTTTTTCTTGGGCTGGTTCCCTTCCCCATTAGCAGCTCTCCTTGGCAAGTATCCCACAACTGTGGCATCTCCAACATCTTAGGGTCTCCAAACCCCTTCACAGCTTTACACAATGGCCTCTCTGGGCCTCCATTCAGGAACACCCATGACATACATCTGGTCTCAGCAGCTTTTCTTAGTCTTGGAAGAATATCACATAACCACATTTGCTATCTTTGATTCTAAGAACAGAACCACATGGCTTAAGCAATCAAGTTCTCCTGATTGCTGAGGCTAGAGCTTAGTCCCCCTCATTCAATTGCATCTTCCAGCTTTCTGTTTTTGATGGCTTCCTTCACTGTTTAAACTTAGGTGTCCTAAAACTTGATCTGTAGACGAGACTGGCCTCAAACTCGGAGATCTGCCAGCTTCTGCTTTCCAAGTGCTGGGATTAAAGGCATGCATCAGCACACCCGGCTCTAAACTTTTCTTTAATTCTTTTTGAGTTGTAAACATAGCCTGATGGGATTTATCCCTGAGGTCATGACTCCCTTTATTCAATTTCATAATCTGTTTATCTCCTTGAACACAGGATTTGGCTCTGTTCCACATTCTGGTCCTCCTTTGCCCCTCAAATTGTATATTTTGTATTTTTCCTTGCTCATCTTCTTCCTTTTCACCATATATCCTCATTAGAGCTAACACTAGTAACCACATAATAGATTCTATACTATGCTGTTTTGAGATTTCCTCTGCCAATGGAATTAATTCAAATATCTTCACTTTAGTCTCAAGCAAACTCTTTGGACAAAGGCAAAAAGCAACCACTTTCTTCAAAATGTCAAAAGAATGATCTCTAGGCAACATACTAAAATTTTCCTTTGAAACCCCTTGAGCCAGCCCCCAACAGTTTAAATTACTCTCAACACCATTGTCTTCTATGTTCCTACTAGTATGGCCCATTTAGAAGTGTTTAAAGCATTCCATTGCTTTCCTTACACAAAGTACCAAAGTTTGAATTCCTCCAAATGAAAGCCTGATCAGGCCTATCATAGCAATACTCTGCTTCTGGTAACAACTTCTCTCACAGTTAGGGTTTCTATTCCTGTGAATAGGCATCAAGATCATGGCAACTCCTATAAAGGAAAAATTTAATTGGAGTGGCTGTTTACAGCTCAGAGGTTTAGTCCATTATTTTTATGGCTGGAACAAGGCAGCATGCAGGGAGACACGGTGCTGGAGAAGGAGCTGGAAGTTCTTACATCTTGATCTGAAGGCAACATGAAATGAACTGAGACACTAGGAGCATCTTCAGCATAGGAGACCTCAAAGCCTGCCCCCACAGTGACACACTTTCTCTAACAAGGCCACACCTCCTAATAGTGTCACTCTCAATGAGCTTATTGGCACCAATTACATTCAAATTTACCACAGAATTTATTTCTCATGTTGCTTTATCTATGCAACATTCCAAATGATAAAATATATATTGATAAGTTAAGAAAATACTGAACTTTTTCTTTTCAATGTCAGAATATCTATTAATAAAACATATAAAAATGTCTGAAGAAAATATTGCAAATGTTATTTTAGGTCTGAATTAATAACCATACTTAATGAATACTTGAAGTCCTTAATTTAGAGAATGTCAATGAATAGATTACATAGCCATTTAAAAGGGTTATTAGGTAAAATGCACTTAATATCTTTCAACATTATGAATTATTTAATGTCATGGGGAAAAAGGACTCAGATACCATGGTCATTCATGTCAAATATTTACCCCAAATAGCAACACATTCTAATTATTTCTGAAAATCAAAAACTTGAATTTTTCCTGAAAATTTATCTGTACTATAAGCACAGAAATATTATCTTTATAAAGGTCAGACATGGGGAAAGTGATGACAAATACTATAGTTTGGAAAACTAATGTTTATAAAAAAGCATCTGGTTATCTTTATTACATTGCATATTATTTATTCATTTGTGTGTGTGTGTGTGTGTGTTGGCATATGGGTGTGTGTGCCACTGTTGAAGTCCGGATGACAGAGGATAACTGCAGAATTTTTATTTAACAACCCGTGTCAAGGCTGAAGAGATGGCTCAGTGGTTGAGAGTACTGGTTGCTTTTTCAAAGGACCCGGGTTCAATTCCCAGCTCCTGTAAGGCAGTTCACATCTGTTGGTAACTCCAGCTCCACGATCTGACATCCTCATACAGGCATACACACATAGGCAAAATACCAACGCACATAAAAATATATTGAAAAAATTAAAAAAAAAACAATGTATGTCATTTGAAATCAGTGTTGCCTGTTTATTCCTGCTATATCTACTCAACTCCTTTTAACAAAAGTTATACATATACAACAAAATATTAATCAGCAACAAAATAATTATAATCATGAAATTAGCAAGCAAATGGATAGAACTTGAAAATATACTGAATGAGGTCACTCAGAAAGATAAACATCACATCCTCTCTCATATATAGATCTTGGCTTCAAATTCTTGTGTATTTGACTTGGATTCCTGTGAAATCCAGGAAACTAAAATGGAGCACTGGTGGAGGGATGCCATAAGGGAGAGAGAAATGCAGAATATAAGTCAAGTGAAGGGGAAGGGTACACGGGGAAAAGACAGTTTGGAGCGAAGAGTGTGAGAGGGCGTGGAAAAACAAGATTGTGGGAGAAGATGGAGTCACATGAAGGGTGTGTGAGAAAGCTACAGGGCAACCTACTTTCCTGCAACCCATGCAACAAACACAGTACGATGAGATAGAAGAATGCATGAGATATGAAGGAAAGTGGGGAATACTTGGCTTAAGGGATTATGTGGAGATGGATGTGGGGCTAAGGGAGAGAAGGGAATATGGGGCAGGTTAACCATAACACAAGATATATGAAGAAGTCTTGCAGAAATTCTCTAATTTGTAAGCTATCTACTTGCTTTTGTTCTCAGCTTACATACTTTAGACTTTACAGTTTTAAAAGTGTCAACTATGGTATCTACTTGCTTTTGTTCTCAGCTTAGATACTGCAGACTTTACAGTTTTAAAATTGTCAACTATGGAAAAAATAATATAAACTTATTTTAGAGGCTGCAAAATAAAATATCACATTTAATATGCAACCTCCAAAATGTCATTAGAAAGCTGGATTAAATAGCAATCCATCTGTACATTTAGTTTGGTCATGGAAAGCCTGATAATGTTGTATTCTTAATTAAATAAGAAAGAACCCAATCAGCTTTTTAGGTTTTTTTGTTTTGTTTTGTTTTGTTTTTTGTTTTGTTTTTGTTAGCTTGAGGAAAGAAACATGCTGCACCTCTGTCAACATCACTCAGGATGAATCAGTTGTAGGTTAATTTTCTTCAGTTAAATTTTAAGTGAGAAAACACTGAAGTAAGAGACCATATTCTGTGTTCACTTGTGTTTTGCTTCAAGGTTAAAATATATGTTTGAGTGTTGACACTTGATCCAGCAACTAACTTTTCAATCTGTTGCAGCCAAGCCATCTCAGCTACCACTCTCAATGGTGATCTTAAGCTCTTTGTCCTTTGAGGATCCGTAAGGCTTATACAATAAGGAACAGCCAAAAATATAAAGTAAAATTAAAAGAGAAAGAAAGAGAAAGAAAGGAAGGAAGGAAGAGAGAAAGAAGGAAGGAAGGAAGGAAGGAAAGAAGGAAGGAAGAAAGTCTACAACAAACAACAACAACAAAATCCCAAGAATCTTGATAGAGAGTGGGCCTATGAACATAAAAAAATAATTTCCAAAAGAATATATTCAGAGTCAGGTGGTGATGGCACACACCTTTAATTCCAGCACTTGAGAGGCAGGGCAAGGGAGATCTCTTTGAGTTTGAGCCAGTATGGTCTACAAGAGCTAGTTACAGGACAGGTTCCAAAGCTACAGAGAAACCCTGTCTTGAAAAACCAAAAAAAAAGAAAAAGAATGTATTTACACAACAGAAAAATGCAGTGGGATCTTCTGAGATTCTCTCACACTACCACCAGAATGGTTATCATCAAGAAATCAAATGTCAACAAATATAAGGAAGGATGTGGGTAAAGAGTGGCACAGCCACTGTGGAAGCCGATGTGGTGGTTTCTCACACAACTGCAAGTATAACTACCATGTGCCATATCTGTATCACCACTTGGTACATGCTGTGTAGACTCAACATCCTACCACAGAAACACTTGTGTGTCCATTTTCATCACTGCCCCTTTCAGAGCAGTAGGGAAATGGGATCAGCCTGGATGTCCATGAACAGATGAATGGACAATGAAAAGGCGGTGCATATACACATAGAATTGTATTCACCTGTAAAGTACAATACAGTGGGGGAAGGAAGAGAACTGGGAAACATATTAGGCAAGGAAGCCTAGGTTCAGAAACACAAATACTGCAAAACTCTTCCTTGCGTATGAACCCTAGTTCTGATAAATGTGTGCATCTAGGTGTCGGAAATGGGTATTGTGGTCAGAATGCTGGAAAGAGGCCCAGGAGACAGGAAATGAGAGGCCATGAGGATGGAAAGAATAATAGATAATGTGAGATACGAACATGAAAGGGTAAATATTGGGGGTAGAAGGGCACTTAGGGAAAAGGGTACAAAGAGATGGGAGAGCAAGGGAATCAGCCAAAACTAAGCAAACTATGAAAATTCCTTAGGGAATCTTTCATTTTATAAGCTAATAAAAATGCCTGAGCCACTGAATTCATCCCTTGTGCCATTAATATGACTTTTGGAAAATTTTGCATTTAGTCCTATATTTGCATTTAGTTTCTTTTCTGAGCTGCCATAAGACCCCATGAGTGTAACAGAGATGATAATCTCTAAATGACTGTACTGTGGACACATTACAGAGTGTATGTCCTTTGACCTTATTAAGAATCTATTAATTCTAATAATTATATTAATTATCTTAATTAATATAACTCACACAAAATTCCTCAAATGAGAAAGTACTACTGAGTCAGACCCATGCTTCTCCAGAACTGTTGGGATCACACAAGATTAGCTTTATCGTGTGTAAATACTTAAAATTATGAGATTTCACCCTAAGAGCTGAAACTGAAAATCAATTATCCCTCTGCAAAATTTGCATCTTTTGAAAAAAGAGGAATCTATAGATGTAATAAAAACTAAATGCATAATGTATAGTTTCAATATAAGCCCTTACACATGCTGCATTCTTCATTGATTTCTGCACAGGGAGAAAAATAAACAGTAAACGTGCCTCTGTCGACTTGAAAAGGAAGATTCTTGGGAAGTGGAGGGGTCTGTCATTCACGAAAAAAGAACTGAATTTACAGCATTGGCTAATCAGCAAGTGAAATCAGATGAGCTCAGAATAGAAAGGCACGGAGGAAAGACCAGGAAACAGATTTATATGGACAGTTTAGATGGAGGGAGCATATGAAGAGCCCAAGACTTATTGGTCTAGCTGTGAAGGTTTGTTTGGGTTGTGTATTTGCTCTTGCTTGCAGATGACAAAGCAGCATCTATTACTTATGTGAAAACCTTACTGAGCTGTTACCTGAAGTAGGCTCTGAAAACCTGTGGGAAAGGAAGGGGTTAAATAGGAGCAGTTCTAAGCCCACCAAGCTCTTAACATTTATTTATATTATCTAACTAAAATTTCATAATGTCCCTATGGGATATAGCATCTCACCTCTTATCAAAAAATTATATATCCCTTATATAAATTATATAATATATGTTCTACATAAATATATACCATATGTGTCTTTTACAAATTAATATATATGTAATATATGTTATATTAAGCCCAATATAGTGGCATGCAGACCTGTGAGACTTTAAAGGCATTCTTTTTGAATAATTTTGCCCTACCTTTCCCTGTATACTGAGGACAGAACTCAGGGCTTCACATACACTGAGTACTCTCCTTCTGAGCCACATACTCGGTCTCCTGTCCCCCCACCTCTTTGTGAGACAGGGTCTTGCCATGTAGCCCAATTAGGTCTCTAATTTGAAATTCTCCAGCCTGTGTTCCCCACGTAGCTAGGAATATGGGCCACCCTTTGTAGTTCCATTGGCAGTTTTTTTCCCCACTGCCCTTAGAGGTTACACATCACCCTTCCCTGTAAAATGCATGCTTGAATCCAGAACTGTCTCTTCTCCAGTTCCCAAGGGCATGTCAGCACCGGGAAACTTTGCCTGACTTTACACTTAAAACCATATCTTTCTTTCCATGAACAAGCAGTGATTTAAAGGCCTATTTAATTCTAATTAATTTAATGACAAAATAAATGAATGTCTATAAGAGGAAAGTTGTTAATTATGCCCTAATAGTAGGGATGTGTTTCACAACCCCAGATGCCATCAGCAGCTAACCCTGCTCTGCACTGCCAAGTTTCATAGTTCTGTGACTACTTAGCCAACAACTTCTTTATTTGAATTAGGTAAGATACACAATAGGAGGTAGACTCTGGGATTCCATTTTAAAAAAATCATCTTGGGCCCTTTCTGGGAAATAGAATCCAAACTCTCTTTTGTGAGCTACGATATTTGTAGCCATTTCCTGATTTATTCATTTTTCATGAGTTTATGTCCATTGCTTGACCCTTCACTGGTCAACAACTATTCAAAGATGAATGAAATTCTTACAGCCATTCATTCAGTCCCAAGGGTAAGACAGGTAACACTGAGGCCAACACAGACAAGTAGAAAACGCAGAGGCAGAAGTTGAGTGTGGAGGTCGAGAAATGTGGACCCATTTCTGCTTAGTCTGACGGGAGTTTGGAGGTTACTCAAATGATAGACAAGAGTAGCTGCATGTCCTAACTCAGAATGTGGTTGCTTGCTTCTTTTGACATTAAGATAGCTCTCTTCAATCCTGAAAAATGGTAAGGATGTGCAAATGTACTTCTTTTGTAACTATGAGGTCACCTGGGGAAAGGGTGGTCTTCAGCATAGGTGATCTAGAGCAGCTTTGCTACCTAGACAACAGAATGCTAATGATTTAATGTCTCAGAGTGATAAAATGATTGACTAAGTTGTTCTTTGTATCATGTTAATAAAGTCTTTTGTTACTTTCTTGCTCCCATTTACATTGGGTATAAAAGCCACGGTGATTTCAGTAGTCACTGGAATGCTCTCCTATGGTTTCTGTTCTGTTATTTTTATGACTCTTCATATTCTTTACTATATTTTTCCCACACCCCTACCCTGGTAAGAGGTAATTTTGTTGAGGCCGGTCCTCGACAGTTGAGGTTCTGCAGAAGACAGCAGTGATACATAAAACAAAGCAGGTAGATGGTGAGGTCTAGAGGGTAGGAGAGATGTTGAAGGGCATTCCCTTTCCTGATGACGTAACGTTTGGGAGGGTAAGAGGACAAGAAATGAGCAGCAGGTATTCCAGGAAAATGAGGAAGCCCAGATAATGGTAACTGATGTGATGTAGGAGGGTCATCTGTCTTATGTGTTACTTTCATTGGTTAATAA
>LOJH01051545.1:0-12495 GCA_001685095.1 Ellobius talpinus
CTTTATTAACCAATGAAAGTAACACATAGACAAATGACCCACCTACATCAGAAATGTTAGCGAGCTGTAATTGCTTTCTATGACCACAGTGGTGGCCAACTTCTCTGAAAGACATTTATACTCTGGTTCTTATTTTTGCCTTTTATTTCCGCTTTTTTGTAAAATAATAATAATTTTTAAAACATGCTTCTCCTGCTTCTTGTGTTCTCATCTCTTCTCATTCCTTATTCCAGCTACTTCTCTGATATTGCTGAAACAAAATGAAATACTTCGACATTCAAAAATCCAGCTTTCTAAGAGTCAGTCAACTTATGTATCAAATATTCACATACACACACGCATACATACATATAAACACATGCAGATACACACATGCACACACATACAGACACATATACACACACATATATACACATGTAGATACACACACACATACATACACACATACACAATAATACACATACACACATACACACACAATACATACACATGCACACACATACACGCACACACATACACACACACACGCACACACATACACACACACACAGAGTTTTCCCTTTCATCCTTTCCGAATCTGATCCTTCTACCTGTGTGCACCACCATAGCCTATGACCTGCCAAAGACAACTAATCAATCCTGCATGTTCTCTTCAGGGGTCATGTCTCAGTTTTAGGAAAATTTTCTCTGTATTTAGGCTCAAATGTGCAAACCACACTATATTACTCTGCAAAACATCAATGAGAAGGCTTAATTAAGTAACACTGACAGATAAATCCATTTCTTGCACAGTAATCAAATCAAAGCAGGTTGACATAACACAGGAACTTAATACAGTTATTCCCTTGTAATTGGAAAAAGGCCCTTTACTCGCATTAAAGCAATCTTCTGGGTATCGGCAAAATAAGAAGGCTCAGAGCTTTAATATTGGCCTATAAAAGTCTCAAGGCTCAGAACCCATCAGCAAACAAGGCAGATTATCTAAGTCCTTGATCAAGGCAGAACACACAGTTCCTACCATTCTCAACCACTAACTCTTCATCTCCGTTACAATTAAAAAGAGGTAAATTGGCATCAAACACACATATACAGGAAAGCTGCAAAAAAGTGCACAAACCCCTTCTGTGTTTGTAGATCTGCCTCCACGTGTAATTTAAGCCTCTCAACAATGAATCTGGAGTGCTTTACTACAGTGAGATTGCAATGCCGGGGTGCAAACACAAACTCCCTTCACTTTCCTGTATGGGCTCCGTGCTGCACGCTGCCTGAATACAATCTAACTCTTAATCGTGTGTAACTGTGGCCAACAGAATTATGAAAACATAGAAAATGAGCATGTGCCACATCCGCGGTTTATCAGAACACTTACCTAGTCACGAGTATACTGCCCGGCCTAGGCCGAAATCCAGAAGAGTTTAGCATTACTACTGTACCTTGTTTAAGTCCTCAAATTAGCCAGGCATTGGAGGCCGCATGCCTTTAATCCCAGCACTCGGGAGGCAGAGGCAGGCGGATCTCTGTGAGTTTGAGTCCAGCCTGGTCTACAAGAGCTAGTTCCAGGATAGCTAGGGGCTAGGGCTGTTACACAGAGGAACCCTGCCTCGAAAAACCAAAAAAAAAAGGTCCCAAACTACACAACTTTTTAGGCATTTCTTTGGATTTTTGAAGGCCCTATTAATCATTAACTAATCTCAAGACGGTTTTAGCAACTCTTCCAGAAAGTAACCCTTGTACAATGTAAGACCTATTTGGTCACGCCCACATTGTTGGTTGATCCTCATTAAAAATTACAGCTAACCTGGCTTCAGCTGGTAATTAATCAATAAAAGATCAAAGGTTAAGATGAAGAAAAAAATACCTTTTAGTGTCCTCTCCCTCCATTCTCAAATGTCCTTAATGTTAAATGGTTTTAACTACAATGCAGTTTAAGTTATATAAAGTATTGCTTACGACTAATTTACTGCCAGGGACTCATCAATATTATTTACTTCTGCAGTGTTTCCGTATGCATATCCCAAGGACAGATCAGTACTATGATCAAAATCAGGAAGTTTAATGTTGATACTTTTATCCACTTCATAATTCACATTTCAAATTGGTACCACCTACCCCTATGTGGAAGACAATGTCTCTTTCATCTGTTTTATTGGAAATGGCTCCTTGATGCTTCTCTTAGTGATATGGAATTTCAGAAGAATATGTACAAGTCAATCCCAGAGCATGCTTCCTAATGATTATATCTTCCCTAGATGGACACACCCTATGTCTTTCCAAGGATGACACATCAAGAGCCCCATGAAAGCACAGTGTCCTGCTTTTCAGGTGATAAACTAATGCCTGTCACCTGGCCAAGGTACTGTACAGATTCTACTGTTTTAGTTTCAATGCTGCACTCACCACGGTCTCTGAAGAGATCCTTTAAGACCATCCTAACTAATGTGTGGTGACATGAAAGAGTGAAAACAGAGTAAGTAAAAAATGAAAGCATCCTCCAGTCTACATCACGATTCTCATTCTAAAATGATTTCCTAATGAATCCTAGCGGATCTCTGGTCTGTAGTCCAATGGAAAACTTCAAAGCAATTTGAATTCTGTTTGAATTAATTCAAAGATTTCTTCAATTGTTTAGTTATATGGTAGTGATAGACCCCTGTCAGGAATAGTTGCCTTGTGATCTAGGTCAGGAAGAGGAGAACAAGGAAAAGAATATGTTAAACATATCTGTACCATAAACTGAGAATGAATTCAGCCAAAACGAAGGTAAGATTCAGCAAACGTCTTGGAAACCAATCCAATAGATGAGGGCATGCTGAATCCTCCACCCTGGGGCCGAGCCATCATCCTATACGCTGTTGCTCCCAGCTTCACCATTTCCACTCGCCAGTATGTAAGACCTGCCACAAAGGTAACACATCCCACAGGATAGACAAGCACCATCAGGTACGACACAGAAAAATCTAGCACAGCTCTCATAGGCTGGCAAAAATAAAACCAAGAGATATCTAAAGTTTTAGTGTTAGATGGAGAAACTGACACTGTAAATTGATATTGTCTTATAGTTTTAGTTGTGTGCCTAACCTTCAATGGCTGAGACAACAAACCCTTTGATCTACAGCAGTGACCTTCCTATGTGATATACTGGCTTAATAGTGGCACCAAAGTTGTGGGAACAACAAACCAACATCTGATTGCATGTAAGGCCCAGTCCATAAGACAGAACCCACACCTGACAATGCCTGGGTGGTCAAGAACCCGAGACCAGAAAGGTCCTGGATCTAGGAAGAAACCAAATACTATTATTCTGTTCAAGTAGTAAACTGACTCTTAACAACGTTCTACTATACCCATAAATTAGTGTCTTGCACAGTCTTCACCAAAGAAGCTTCCCCTTAGTGTAGACGGGAACTCATACAGAGATCCACAACTGACTGGACAATATGCAGAGAATGAGAAACTTTGGAACATTCAGTACTAAATGAGATTTCTTCATCAAATTCCTCCCTTCAGAACTCAGGAAACTCTACAGAATAAGAGGGCTTAAAAAAAAAAAAAGCAAAGCCAGTAGGGATGGAAGATGGAAGATACCAAGGAAACAGTGCCTTCCAGACACAACAGGACTGAAACACATATGAACTCAGAGGCTGTGGCAGGATGCACAGGGCCTGTGCAGGCTCAACCCAAGTGGGGTCCCAGGGGAGAGAAAGGAAGTAGACACGAGTCCTCATCCCTAACTCAGAAGCTAGCTCTAACTGACAACCAGTCACAGAGGAAAACTATTATCCCATATATTCTCACTGGCTACATAAACTATACTTAAGGGCAGTCTATATTGGGAATTTTGTTGTTTGGCCGTGTAATGCTGTAGTTGGACATTTTTTAACCTTGCAGGTCTTTTGCTTATATATTACGGTTTCTGATTTTTTTTTGTTTCGTACGTGATGGGGTGTGTGTGTGTGTGTGTGTGTGTGTGTGTGTGTGTGTGTGTGTGTGTTTGTCCGTGTCTGCATTTCTCCGGATTTTCCTATTGTTTTGTTTTATTCTGGTTTGGTGTTTGATTTCCTGTTTGTTTTCCAAAGAGAGAGAGAAGGTATTGAGCCAGATGTGTGGGAAGGTGGGGAGGACCTAGGAGGAGATAAGGGAGGGGAAATGGATCAGAATTATTGTATGAGAAAAACTATTTTCAATTTAAAAAAAATGAAAAATATTTTCCTAACTTTAAGGAGCAGGTGTACAAATGAGTTAGACACCAAATATGAGGAGCTGCACCGCTCGGCCATCGAAATAAAGTGACAGGAAGTTTGCCATTTGGTACTTTGCCATCACTTGATGGGGCAGGGTGAGTTAGTGTCTTACAAAATACAAAGTGGAAACAGCCCCTTTCGCCTGTGATAACGCCCTTGTCTGCCCATGATTTGGAGAGTGCTGATGGATTTCAGCTTGAGCTACACAAGGCTGAGAGCAGCTTTCCCACAATGCCCTGCCAACCACATGTCAGGCAGACAGACATCGTCAGAGGTCCCCCNGAATATCCTTCTACTTTCGTTATATCAATGGTCATGTCTAAGACAATGCCTGTGTTTGTGTTTTTCATCAACTTGGTCCGAGAAATCTGATGTAGGCATTTCACACTATACCTCAATAACGCAATCATAATTTTGCCTTATGTTTTGGTTATTTCTAAAAAGGTTTCATGTTCACTTCAATTAAGATGATGCATCTGGAATCATTTAAAGTATGAAATCGGGATCAAAAGGAGCTCCAGACTTAAATATGAGCAGACTACAATCATTTTCATATTGCCAATACTGCCCCCAAACCCTGTCAGCAATATCTGCTCTTGACCTCTATTCTGCCCCGTGTACCACATAGAGTCATCTCTGAACCATGAAATCGGATGGTATCAATTTGCAGCCACCCAGGACT
Source organism: Ellobius talpinus (assembly GCA_001685095.1). Lineage (NCBI taxonomy): Eukaryota > Metazoa > Chordata > Mammalia > Rodentia > Cricetidae > Ellobius > Ellobius talpinus. The sequence continues at coordinate 4,924 of LOJH01051545.1, forward strand.
GTGATGACAGAAACAGCCCAAATGCATGCTGTTCCCTATACATCCACTTTCAGGGGCCTAAAAACATGCAAACACATGCTCACCCTATTCCAGCTCTGGTTATAACTGTTACAACCATAACATGCCAGAAGCACCGAGTGGCATTCTTAGGTTCAAAGGATCAGGGAATAGACATTTCATGCCGGTAAGTCTGTAGCTCAGATGTCTCCCGTCTTGGCCCATCAGGTCACCAACAAGACACTGGTGGAAAACAGGTTACTGCCCCACCATATGTGCCACAAAGCCAGCCTGCAGCGGGGGGGGGCGCATAACTCGTCTAAGGAATGGTAGAAATGTCATTGGTTTGAAAGGAGAGATGGACGGAGAGACCCAAAGAATGACAGTAACCAGGTGTCTTGAGGGAAAACAAGAAGCAGAGAAGCGGCCAGAGAAGTCTGGGCTGTCAGTGGAGAATAATGATTTATCTGATGAGATTAGCGAAAGGTTGATTAGGAAAGATGCCTGCCCAACACAGCAAAGATTGCAATGTAACTCAAAGATTCTGTTGTGGGGGAGCCAGTGCCTGCCAAACTCGCTCCGCAGCGCAGGCTAGCTGTTAGTGATACAGTGGGAAAATAGCCACTAAGCCAGATTTTATTTGATTTGTACTGATGATTTTTATTAGAATACATGGATCATTGCTTCAACCTTTCCATGTAAAACCAAATCAAATTCAGAAACTCACACATCAGTCACCTAACCTTATGTCGTTCCTTCTGCTTTACTAGCATACAGCAGCCTCATTCCGGCTGATCTGTCCTCGATAAATCGCTCAGCTACTCCAAACTGTTGGGCCAAATTTCGGGAGGCAAGTGGCACACAAAAGCAACTGAGAAATCTGCGGTTACAAATAGGAAAACCGAAGACGAGAAACACCGCGAGCTTCGTAAATACGGGGGGAGGGGGCCCAAAACAATACACAGCCCATGCATAACGAGATAAAATGGATTCTCTGCACTGGATCAAATGTGCTGTCACTTGCTCCTAAAAGGCCTCACTTCTCCCGGCTGGTCAATCCTGCCTAATCCTGTGCAGGACCCTGCCACGAACCAATCCCAAATAAAAGGAAGCCCACAGGATGTGACATGAGCAGAGACTTCGACAATCAGTTTCACAAATGAAAAATGTTATGACACTTAAAGAGAAAATTGCAAACACTCCATGTTACACAAGCAGAAAAATCTCTGCATTATTCCTAAGAAACACATCTTTTAAATGAACAGAGTTCTGCAGCATAAACTGAGGCCACAGGTCCCCCCTTCCCAATGCTTCATAATTCCCTTACAACCTTTTCCATGCTGCCTCAGAAATACCATAAGTTTCCATATAATCCTATAGCCAGCAGTTCCTGCAGGACTGTCCATGTCAAAAGCCTTCCACTTCCAGTGTGTACTGCTACAAAGCACCTTACTGTGTCCTCCTCAGAGAAGGGAGAAACAACCTTCCCAACCGGGCTGCCAACTTCACATCCGTATAGCCACATGCACCTGCTAGCATCTCCTCAAAAGCAGTGGACTCCAAGCTTTCCAGTCTTTGGTGTACCCTGGGTGGTAAAAACTAGGATCTTGTGCGCCAGTCTACCGTCTCTTTGACCACTAGGGACCCCATTCTCCTTGGCACTCAGGATCATCTGACTAAGGCTTGGCCAATAAAATACAAGGATAAGTATTATGGGTCTTTTCCCAGACTGCCCCTAGCCTTCCCCTGCCACCGCCTATGAACGAACTTCCCCCCTTTGATCAGCCTACTACTAATACCTACTGAATCCCAGAGCAAAAGTGGGGATGAGTCCAGCCCTCAAGGGCTACAGTCTGCCAAGAAAGCTCCTGCTGTTCGTCGACAACAGAGGGAAATAGTCCTCTAGAGGGTTAAGCTACTGAAGTTGGGGGCTGTTTGTTGCAGTCACTCATATACCCTGACTAATGCATCCTCCCAACAGACTTCCCTGAATCCTGGCTCGAAGATTCTATCATGTAAGCAGAGCAAACACACGCAGTTAGAGCTGGCACGGGGAAGCAAGGGAAACTGGTCTTTGAACTCTCTCCTTCTTTCCTTTCAGACTTGTTTTTGCCTCTTAGCACTTCCTCCCTCTGAGCACCAAATGTTCCCAGGCTGCTCAGTCTGTCTCAAGAAAATAAACATACTGCATTTATTATCATCTTTCCACCATTACCTTTCTGAACACCACTCGTGAGAATGGGATGAGCTGCCTGCTAAGGCGGGTAACTTGGAGAAACTGTTTGATATCTCCTATTATATAGATTCTCATCCAACACAATGAGAATGACTGCTTCTGCTCTCTGGCCTGTCATGAAAATTATAGGAAACTAGGGAAAATGTCACCATGGAACATAGTAGGAACTAAAATATATAGTCGTAACTCCTAATTTTATTATAATTATTGTTTTTACTATTTCAATCCAAAGGAAACAAAAGATTAATATCAAAAGAGTCTGTTCTCTCTGAAATATGTGATTTAGATTGGTACAAGAATCTCATGAAAGGTAATATTTGATTACCAAAAATAAATGGCTGGACAATTATTTAAGACCGTACAGAATAAATCTGATCTCATTTTTGGGAGTGGACACACGAATAAATAAACTCCAGACCTTGTATGCCCACTGAGCTATGCCCTCAGCCCCTATAATTGATTCCAGTAAGTTACTGCAGTTCAGGATGCAATGATGGTAACCGACAAGGGTCTAATAGAAAGGCTAGCACTTAAGTGAATTAACTGTACTACCTTGGCATCTCTAGAGAACACGGATAAGGGAGAAGACATTCCTCATTTCTCTGCTGACTCTGTTAGAGAATCTGCACCAAGCGCAGCAGAGAAGTTCAAATAAACCTTAACAAAACAGTAGGGATGTATCAGTAAAACAGTGCTGCTTTTGCTTAAAAGTAAAAACATTCTAAAACACAGGAAAACCCAAACTCCTCAACATCTCTAGGAAAGATGTGATGTAAAGGGAGATGGAAATATTCTAACCTGGGACACCACGCTGGCCTTCTGGCCTTCTTCCCCAGGAAACATCGAGGAACTGACACATTGATTGTCAAATCCAATGATGGCAGCACATACACCCCATGGACATCAGTAAGCACTGATCATAACTTTATTTTTATGTTCCTTGAAGAGGAGGTTATTCAAAGCTGGCCACCACCTCAGTGGGAAATTGCATTGGCATGTCTCTTGCGAAGTCACCTCCTTTAACTCTTAGCTTCTACTCACATTGGTTGGCGGGTTCCTCACCCTCTAGAGGAAAATGTAGGCTTCAGGTAAGGGGTCAGGAATTGTGTTGCCTGTGCTAGCTGCATGGAAAGCCAGGCTGCTTATATTTGTTTTTTACTTTCCTCCAAATGAGCTCTAGAGATCTTTAGGATCATAGAAAGCTGTCATTTTAATTGTCTATATTCAGACAGTCCTCTTTAATTTTTTTACTGTTCCTTATTTGTGTTCTCTTTTTATCTGTCTCTTCTTCTACCCTTACTTTTCCAAACATTGAACAGTTTTATAAATCTCCTTCAAGAATTACCCGTCACCACTTCTCAAAAAATAGACAGTGTCCAGAGGCTGGGATGAGCTAACCAGTACCTTGAAGTCAATGACTTCTCAAATCCCTGATCTCTCTACAATGGCCCATTCTCTCCTGGACTGACCTGCAAACTCATCACCGGACAAGCCAGTAATAGGAGATGCAGGGACATGCACTGGATTCAGAAGAAATTCTGATATCAGTTCAATTTATGACAGCTGGAAACAACTGATATGAGCCTTGTCACATGCCTAGGAGCAGGCAAAGCCAGGGAACTTCAGTAGCTTTCAGGTGCAGCCTGAGCTCCCAGAGGACATATCCACCTAGGCTGTCTCTAAAAGGCAATGGGTGCCCACCACGTGGAGAGTGGAACATCATCAACCCTTTTCTATGTGATCAAAGATGGGCCATCTCATTAGACCCAGAACCTTAATCATTCTGTGCAAAGGAGGTGGCAAGAAGCACAAGGAATACAGAACTCGGGGTGTAACTTAGTCACAATGGTAGGCATCTGGGCAGGAACTAAGGAAGATACAGACTTGAAGCTGGAATGCTGTGCAGTGGTAAAACAATTATTACATGTTCTGGAGGCTCTGAGCAGACCCCAGAGTTCAAACCCATGAGATTCACATATGCGTTCTGGAAATGGTATCTGTGGGAAGAAGTGAGTTATTTGGCTGAGGTCTTGAAGAAAAAGGGACAGGAAGTCACTGCTACACCAGATACTAAACAACGGTGGGTTATACCAGGATAATTTATAGAAGACAAATTAACAGCCAATTCAATGAGAAAATAAAGGAAACTAGGGTAGTTAGGGTTTATTCCCAAGTTTTCATCTGATAGCATTGCATTAGTAAAGACTTGAAAAAAAATAGGAAAAGTACATTTAGACATATATGTGTTCCAAGTGTCTATTTGTCATCTAAGTACAAAACCTAGCAAAGTAATTAAATATGTGGATCTGGAGCTGATAATAGGGACATGCATAATTTTGGAGTCTAATTTAAAATTCCCTTGAGGCTCACCAATTAAGGGCAGTTGATGCTCTTGCAGACAAGCAGGTTTTGGCTTCTAGCACCTACATGGTATCTATCAATCATCTGCAACTCCAGTTCCAGGGGATTCTGCTGTGGAACAATCTTTTTGTACACTGTGAATATCTGTTGCTCTTATTGGTTTAATAAAGGGCTAAGTGGCGAATAGTGAGGCAGGCAGAGGTTAGGCGGGACTTGCAGAGAAAAACAGAGTTCGGGGATGAAGCACAGTGAGATCACCAGCCAGATGCAAAGGAAGCAGGAGATGAACACACCATACTAGAAAAAGGTGACACCACGTGGTAGAGCGTAGATAAGAAATATGGGAATATTTAAGTAGAAAGAGCTAGTTAGTAATAAGCCTAAGCTATTGGCTGAGCATTTAAAACTATTATTTGGTTGTCAAAGGAAATATGTTCCTCTTTAGTCTCTGTGTGGTTATTTGGAGGTGGGCTGGCAGAACACAAAAGTCTGCCCACAGGATTTAATGCCCTCTTCTGACTTTTGTGGGCACCAAGCATGCATATGATGCACATACATACACACACGTAGGCAAGAAACATAAAATAAATGGATTATAAAGGAAAATGAAAATTCCTCTAGATAGGAGATGAACTCGCCTCTCCAGACACCAAGGCAGAGGCTATCCAGCTTCTAAGTCTGGCAGCTTCAGTGAAGTAACTATGTCAACAGGGGTAAAAAATCTACAGTTTATACAGCCTCCTCCATATCAGCTTCGCTGGGAGTCAACTTCTCTCAGAACCACAGGATTTCCGAACCTATCTTCTTCTCCAATCACATTCAGTGACAAAGTTTAGTTGATAAAAGGTCTGCTGATTGGGACTATTAGAAAACCAATCCCTAAAGCCGGGGGGTTTTCTTAGGCATCTATAACAGAAAATATCACCGAAGTGAGGCAGATAGGATCTACCTGGCAGGTACTACATTGTCCCTTTGGAGGCAGTAGATGACAGACAACACAGACAGTATACATGGGGGGGGGAATTATACGCCAGTAACAATAAAACTAGAGATGGAACCTGGAACGCCTCTTCAGAGGGCACAGTGTATCACCAAAGGGGTCTTAGTCATAAAACTCTGCCTTTCACTCCTTCATTCACCCCTCCATCAGTATGCAAGGTCTTTCCATGGCTGTATGGCAAGAACAGTATCCTTAGCTGTCCACCAAGACCATCTGAAACCCACAAAGGATATTCAGAGTCCCCCAGGCAAGGCTCAACTATATCTATCCCTCCTAGTTGAACCTCAGTACATGCCCCCTTTGAATACAGAATCTTCCTGCCACAGCAAACTACTCCACATCCCTGTAATCTCAAGCTGAGATCTTTAAAAAGACAATGGGATAGCTATGTTAGCTACATGTCTTTTAAACTATCATTTGGTTGTCGAAGGAAACATGTTCCTCTTTAGGCTCACTTCCATAGCACCAAGTGGTTTGACATAGATATACTTTATAATAATCACTGGCCTTGGGACAGCAGGCAAAACCAACTCATCTTACTGTTAGAACTGTCTATAATCGCTGGACAGAGAGGTGGGGGCTGGGGTAGCAGTCTGTGTCCATTTCTTGAATAGCAGCTACGATACACCTATTTTTAAATCCTTTCCCCAGCAATTTTATCCCAGAACTTTATCCCAGAAACTCTCTTGCTCTGTCCGAGTCTACCACTGTCACCTTTCTCTTAACTGTGCATACACACCAGTGGGGCCCTGAGTTGGGAAGGTGAGGACGCAAGCTCTCATGAAATCAAAATACCTCTTCTGAAAGTGTCCTTGCCAGAATAAACACACCAGTGATCCCTGTGCATGACAGCAGAGAAAACAACAGACTAGGGTTATGACGATAAAACCATCATTCCTTTATTTTAAATATGAATACTTGTTCGCTTCACTTGCACGCCCCTCTAACATCTGTCCAGCTGCTGTCATCTTCTTCTCACCAGACCCATAGTATTTCTGTTGTTGTAGCGGTTACTCTGCTCGTTGTTTTCATGTAGCATCCTAGAGCTCTTGATGGGTCAGCCATAGCGGATCTCATTTTCAGTCCCATGGCCCATCACAAGCTCGCCTCCACCTGCCAAGGACTGAGTTCAAAGTAGGTACTCAGTGCATAAAGACCTGGCTACACTAGGGCCCCAAAAAATGTCTCCTATTCCAAGGGAACAGATAATTTCTAATCCTCTCTACATACTCTCCTGTTTAACCGTGAGACACAGAACTACATGGGGTCCCCTTCCCAGGATGACACCACACAGAGGAAAATGCCTGCAGAACTGGAGTGGGTTGTCTATGTATTTCTTATATGTAGGCCAAACTGGATCAAGGTTTTCTCTGCAGCTGAAAGCATCCTAAAACAAGCTGGAGATCCCCTTTCTGCCACCCAGCACCAGGCTTGCCAAGCTAATACTCACAACTGTGCTTCAGCAGTAACTGTATGGATGAATCTAGACTTGGACAGACGGGCCAACATCTCTGGGCCACTCACATGTGTGGAAGCCTTGGAGGAGCACCATTTCAGCATGGAAGTCTTGACTTCACAATGTCACTTTGCTCTCAGCTCTCCTGCTCACTATGGCCCTCCTCCAAACATCAAAGGGGCAGCATTTAGCACAGCATCACAGCTTTGATTTACCATTATTAGCTCTATGTACAGGCTACATATGGTCCAAAGTTTACTCATACATCTATTGATAGACATTTTGCTAGAAAGAGTGTCTATGGTTTGTCTTGGCTTCTCAAAGCAGCCTTGGAGGCTCTGCCATTTAAGACAAGCTGGTGCTCAGGCAGCCACTGTGTCTGCAGGAATCATACATATTCCCTTTCCCTCTAACAGAGTAAGAATGCAGGACGGCTGGACGGTGGTGGCGCATGCCTTTAATTCCAGCACTTGGGGGGCAGAGGCAGGTGGATCTCTGTGAGTTCAAGGCCAGCCTGGTCTA
>LOJH01051546.1:0-12495 GCA_001685095.1 Ellobius talpinus
CTTCCAGCGACTAGGCTCCTTTCCTGATTGCACAGAGGGCTGTTCTCTGGGACGGTGATCTGTAAGTTTTCCCATTTAAATAAATACTATTCTATTAATGATAATTCCGAACCAGTGTGGGATTGTTTATGTCTTATGCCTTCAACAAATGAACAATTAGGCAGACCACTTCATCTGGGTGAAGCCTAGACAAGCCGGAGCCAAGAAGCTCCTCTTCCTCTGAGGCTAGAACACGGAGGCTCCCACCAAATTCACCCACTTAGAAATGTTCAGACCCTGATTTGTAGGTGTTTTTATGCGGGTCCTATTATGAAAGCATGATTGATTAAATTGTTAGCCATTGGTGACCAAATTTAACCTCTAGCTTCTCTACTCTTTCCAATATGGTCTAGAATTGAAAGATACAGCCTGGCAATGCCACGGATCCTCTGTCTTTCTGGGCACTTTCAGGTACCAATCTTATCATTACGAGAAAACCAAAGCAAAAATGTGATATTCTTAGAAGTTCTGTATTAGCAACGAAGAACTAGACCATGATGAAATATGATAACAAAAGACACCCACATCTCCTATCATTTAGGAAGTTATAAGAATGTCAGAAGCCACGTGTCGGAAAGCAGGGACTGAGACCACAGTATGTGTCTTTCACTTCTGTGTGATTAAGTGTTCTTTATATCAAATGTATTACAAGGGAATGCCAATGCAAGTCAACCAGTACTATGGTTACCAGGATGAATCAGTAAGTACTCTGTAGGAAAGAGTGTAGTTGTCATATCTACCCCCAAAGGATCAATCAGATTGACAAAAGCATAGTTACAGGGGCAAAAACAGAACTGGGAGACAAAGACGTTTATATGAAAGGGGGCTGAGGGAGCCGGAAATTTAAGGTTGCCTAGTAACAGGCTGTGGGTGGAACAAGGAAATGAAACAGCTTAGTGTTCCATTCATTTTTTAAGAGCTACAAATGCATCGCATTTAAGAGTGAGTCAACTCCCTTCCCATCCTCCACATCTGGGCATCCTCCACAGCTCCTTTCCCATCCCTCATTCCTTCTCCTTTTGTCCACTCCTGGGGAGGAAGAGATGGCGATAAAGAAGAAATGACAGACAGTTATGGTGACTTTCCTGTCTGTGTCTCAAATCCATTCTTGGAAGCAGTGTGTCTGTCCGGGAAAGATGGGAATTCTATTGAAGAACCCAGAGAAGGTCTAGGCCTGCTGATTTAGGCAGGACTCCTCCTACCCCCAAAGGAATTTAAACTTTAACTTACTGATATAGAGCCACAGAAGTGTCCAGGCTATGACTGCCAGGATGAACAAAAATACCGTGAAGAGAATGATCTTATTTTGAACGTTCCAAAGGGGAACTCTCTTCTTGGGTTGCTTGCGGGACCTGGGTTTGCCAATGGGTTTTCGAGGCAGCCTTCTCCCCGGTTGCTTCCCCGGGGTGCTGACCACCTGAATGGAGATGTTGGATATCTTTTAAAGAAAAGACAAATCATCGATTAGAAGTCATCTCAAGCTTGGAGCGACTCATGCAGAAGACATTGGTGCCAAAAGGCCTATCAGTCAAACCTGTATGAGGTCAGTAAGTGGTTTTGATCAGTTACAAAATGGAGCTCAGAAAATGTAGGCATTAGGGCTGGCAAAATAGCTCAGTGAGTAAAGGTGCTTGCTACCAAACCTGGTGACCTGAGTCTGACTCCTCCAGGCCAGTGGTTGTCAACCTTCCTAATGCCACCACCCTTTAATTCCATTCTTCATGCTGTGATGAAAGCCCCCCAATTATAAAGTTATTTTCCTTGCTGCTTCATAACTGTAATTTGCCACTGTTATGGATGGTAATATAAGTATCTGTGTTTTCCGATGATCTTAGGTGACCCCAGAGGGATCGTGACCCACAGGTTGAGAACCACTGCACTAAATCCACAGAGGCGGAAGGAGAGAAAAATTCCTGAGAGTTATCCTCTGACCACTCACATGCACACGCACTCATGCACTTTTTTAAAAAAATTGTATAAAGAAAAAGAGAAACTAGACATTGTGCCAACCATATAGCGCCCCTCCCAGGTCCTCTCTAACCTGTTGAATGAAGCCGAGGAGCAGAGGTCTGATTGCACGGAGCCAAACAGACAAAGGGATCTGAAGGCTGAGAAATGAGGTGGTGTCACGATGCTTGGGTTGTCACAACCTCCTTTGTGTATTTCTTTGAGGTCTTAGTTTTTAATTTGAGATTAAGAAGGGGTTGGGCTTGGGGGCATTTGTTTTATTAGACAAGATCTCACCATGTAGCTCAGGCTGCCCTTGAATTCACAATTCTTCTGCCTGTGTCCTAGGTGTTGGGATTACATGAATGTATAAACATGCCCAGATGTTTTTATGACTTTTAAATGTGTGTGTTATCCTGCTTTTCTCTTGTCTCCTATTATTTATGTCTCGTGGCAAGATTGAAAATAAGAATACAAGTAGGTTTCTCACAGAAATACAGTGATTTCCTCATCGTAACTTTCTGACTGCTGGGCTAGGGAGAAAGCCTAAAGAGGTGTGGTGATTTGTGTAGGCCTGGAGAATGGGATGCCAATACAATTGCTTTGTCACAGACAGCCACTAAACTGATCGGTGACTCAGTTTCTCGATCATGAATAAAAGAATAGTTTTAGAGGAAAGCAAGGAATGAAGCAGATGACTCATTGGCTGGTGAAATTGCTAGTTTATGTGCATTCTATGGCTTGAAAGGAGGAAAAATACATTATTTAACTCTACCCTTCCTCCTCTTTTATTTTCTCCTCTACCTCCTGTCATCTGATTCTGTGAATTCTTTAATAATGCATATGAGAGTTTAGCTTCTTAGACAAAGAGATGTATACACATCGGGGTAACTAAACTCCAGTGATGAAAGAACTTTTAAACACACATTCTCTTAAAGGAAGCAATGGGGGGGGGTAATGACTAAGAAATAAGCTCCCAAGAGCTGTGTTAGAGTTTTCTCATCTTCTCCCTCTCTCCCTTCTCTTTCCTTCAGAGTGCCATGTCTTCCTCTCTTTAATCCTGCCAATTCATGGGAAAATATGGGGCCAAGTACACTTTGCATTATTCATGACGCCCTCATTCTTTTTGCCAAACATCCTTGCCAGCCCTTGGAATGAAATGCTGCTTGTGTCTCTCCTGGTGAAACTGAACTAGACAGACTTCATTTCATGTGGTTTCTTGAAGGGGCGAGTTTGTTCTTTTGGAAAGAAAATAAACCACTGTAGGATGAGTTGAGTGTGGTGTCAAGCTACTTTCAAGCATAGCATAACTCCAAAGGGGTAAAAGAAAAGAACAGAAATGCCAACACATGTAGAATACCAAGACTCCAGCTGGATCTTTAAGTACCACAACACAGTCTCAGTTAGTACTACTGATTAAAGTTTAAAGTGGAATTTACATAGAGATCAGTACGCTTTCCTTGGGGTTTTCTAAAAGCAGGCACTAATCAATTACCAACTACAGTCTTTCAAAACAAACTCACAGTCACAAAATCCATTAAATACTGTAAAAAATTTAAGTATTTATTTTTTTTGTTCTCTTAATTTTTACAGCCACATGAATGCATTTCACTAACAGGGTCAACAGTACACAGTGTTCAAGTAGAGTGAGCAGGGGCTTCCCACTCTGCACTTACTTTCAGGTCTGAGGATTTGCAAGAAGCATCACCATTTTCTTTATCCATTTTCAGGCATCTGTGTGTGACCACGTAGAGATGTCTGCAGGCCAGCCAGTGTTCACTCACTCCTGCACATGCTCGCTCGAGAAGAACTGAGAGATGGTCACTGTGCTCAGCTAGCTTACAGAGGAATGGAGTCAGCTTACCTCCCTGGGTCCAGTTCGGAAACTGAAGCTGCCTCCTTGCTTCACTGTAAAGTTAAAGGGACCTAGCGCTCAGTGTTTTCCCCCACAATGGACGGTTTCTGAATGTAAGTCTACAATGAGCCAAAGGCTCAGTTCCCTACCAGGAGCTCATTTCAACAGTCCAAATATATTGATACATGTCATTAAGATTGAGATTAACTAAATAGACCTATTCCTTTTGTCCTCTATGTGTCCTCATTTTAACGGTGATTTCAGAATGGTCATCCTGCTGTCGTTTTGCCTATCTGCCTTCTAAAGCCTTTCTAAATCTATAAGATCAACCTCTTGGCTCAGACCATCGGAGGGAGGTTTAGTCTACTTATGCTAAGTAGTCTTTATTGATTATACAACAGAAAAATCAAGTAATTTAACTGGATGGAGTCTTGGGAGATATAAACTGGAGGACCAAAGTTTGAGGATATCCTCAACTACATGCGGAAACCTTGTTTCCAAAGAAAGTAAAAAAGCCATGAACTTTTTGCCTGGTTAATATATCTTGGGTGCTCCTGAAGGAACCCTCTCCATCCCTGCCCTTGGCTCTCCCACCCTTAGAAATCTTCTCCCTAGCAGCCTTTCTCCCATCTCTCTCCCCATTGTTTTGGATCCTATGAAAACCTAGGAGCCTTTCTGATGTAAATCCCCTATAGCCATCTCTTTAATAACAATCTGGATTAGATCTGCAGATGGAAAGAGCAATGCTGGAAGGCAAAGTCAGAATTCCTCTTGTTGCTAAGGAAACACACAAGCTAACACGTCTTTCTCGGAGAGCCCCATCTGGGCATCATGGGGATGCTTTAGGCTTTAAAATTTAAAGGAACTAGAAGGTTTTAAATTAGGCCTTTTTAGTGGTTCTTTCTGATTATTCTACTTTTTTCTAGAATAAACTCACATTCTATTAATATAGGCAAAATATCCACACTAAGCAGTGATCCTTAAGCTAGCAGTGGTCCCTAAGCAATGGTCCCTAGTGAAGACTTTATCTCTGACACAAGTTTAGTCAGACTCTCCTGAGCTCTCTTTTTAACTAGACTTTGTTCTTGGACCCTGTCCATCGCTCGTCTATCCCAGTCATGGGAAGGAACTTGCTAAGGTAATTCTGTGGAAATCCCCACATGCTTGATGTAGGATGACTCTTGATATTTAGCCACATTCATTCTCTATGCTTCTGTAAGCCTTGGCCTGCTTTGAGCAAGAATCCTCTTGGGTTAGTCATTGAGGATTCCCTGTACTATTGATGAATTCTCTTAAGCATTTTCTATCTTCTTGATCCGCACTCTACTCATTGGCTCTAATGACTCAACTGTCTTTCCTATGTTGCATTTGAGCTCATTTCTAGTCTGGTCTCTCTCCCTTGTTGCAATGGTGCCCAATAAAGCCAGTCTTTGTAGCCTGCAATGAGTTCATGCTTGCAGTGGTGGTTTGAATGAGAAATGTTCCCTATAGGCACATGGATTCAAACACTTGGTCCCTGTTTGTGGCACTGTTTGAGGAGGTATGGAACCTTTAGGAGATAGAGCCTTACTGGAGGAAATATGTCACTGGGGATGAACTTTGAAAGTTTATAGCCTTGCCTCGCTTCCACTTTGCTCACTCTGCTTCAGGTTTGGGGTTGTAGATGTGATTGATCACTTGTTTTCCTGCTCTAGCCACACGGGCTGCCATGCCTTTCCTGCCATTATGGACCATTCCTCTGGAGCTGTAAACTAAAATAAACTGTATCTCTTCTTCACAAAACACTGTTGGTTTTGGTGTTTTATCACAGCAAAATGAAAGTAATGAATACACTGCCCTTCCTCTTTGACATGCCTAAAAGGGAGAAGTAGCAGCCAGATAATAAGATGCTGTGCTGTACGTGCCAAGTGTAAAAACTATATGACCACCCACAGCTGCTTTTCAATCACCATTCCAACAAACATCAGTGATAAAAAACATCCCATTCTGGAAATTTTTTGATTAATTTAAAATCTAAATTAATTGCTATCACAATTGAGTTTTCATAATTTGTATCTAAATATCAAGTGATTACATTAATATTCAAGTTTTAATAAATGATGAGTGAATGTAGAAGTTAATTTGCAGAATGCTCAGTTGTATTTAACAAGAAGTCTGTGACACGTGTTCACTTTAAGTTTTCTTCCTTCCTCCTCCCTTCCTTCCTCCTTCCCCAATTCCCTCCTCCCTCCTCTCTTCCTTCCCTCCTCCCTTCCTTCCTTCCCTTCTCTCTATCTTTCTTCCCTCCTTCCTTACATAACTGAAGTTCTGAACTACAAGTACATACCACCAAGCCCAGATCAAGGATAAGTTCTTCAACTGCTGGAATCATTTCAGCTCACACTCACATGGGGCTGGGTGCTTGTCTCCATCCACTCCTGAAGGACTGCACAGTCCCACACTTAAACAGAAGATTCGAAACGACTGTAGTCATAGGGACTGGAGTGACAAGAATATGGATTTTAAATGACTTCATTTCTGTCTTCCATGTGACCACTCAGGGTTAATTTGGATTAAAATTTCACTACAGTTATGCAGAGATTGAGCAGTGAGGTATTATGCTTTTACATGTAATATTTTGTGAGCAATATTTATTTTTTAATTTTACTCTAACTAATAAAGTAATATATACAAAGCTGAATAATTTCTTTCCATTTTCTACATACATTACTGGTCCATTGGATTATATAATTCTTTTGCAAAAGATAATTTCAAAGTATAGAGAAAGAAAGTGTTAAAATATAATCCAGTCCCAATGGATACATCTACAAAACACTCCCAGCCCTAATAATCTGGGATCGTTTACTCAGGAGCAGGCACCTGAGTAGAGTTGGGCAAGGTGGTCGTCCTGGGCACACCCATTGGTTTTCCAGTGCCAAATGGTCAGCCCTTAAAGTACACATACTTAAAGTAACACTTTATGGACTCACAGGTTATATTTAGGAATATACAAATACATAGATGCATACAATAATAATTGATTAAGAAAGGGAAAGACCATGAATTCGAAGGAGAGCGGGAATGGGGGCACAGAGTAGGCTTTGGAGTTGGGAGGGAGGAAAGGGAAGAGGAAAATGTAATTAAAATATAACCTCGGCCGGGCAGTGGTGGCTCATGCCTTTAATTCCAGCACTTAGGAAGCAGAGACAGGTGGATATCTGTGAATTCCAGGCAAGCTCTATATAGAGAGTTCTAGCACAGTCAGGGCAAGGCAGTGAAACCCTGCCTCAAAAAACCAAACATTAAAAATAAACAAACAAGCAAAATATAATCCAGTTTGAGTGAACAGGTATATGACAAAACAAGCATGGGTGGCTACATGCTCAGGATAAAAATCTAAGTGTGAATAGATTTATTGACGCTGTTAAGTTCTTTCAACGCAAAGTTCAAATTTTCTCTTGCTAAAATGTTGGTGAGGAAATGCTCATCTCTGGGAGTGAAATACACTAGACAGCCACAGAGCTGAAGAGATGTGAAGGAAGCTGAGCTGTGAGGCAGACACGATTGCATGGAGAGCAAGCAATCTTTGACCTTGTTGTTTTTACTGTTAAAGTTCTGGCAGACTCCCTTAAATTCCAGAACACATCACCAAAGACAATACAAGGATCAAACGCAGGCTAGTGTTCCCATCAGAAGCAGCTTGAAAGACGGTCCTTGTCAGCAGCCTGCCAGGAAAGCAGACAGCACACAGTGACCTGGATCCAAGAAGAAATATTTCTCCACTGGAGTCGGCAGTGGTCACAGAGAACAGAAACTAAACCTCAATGTAAATTTGATCTGTGAAAGCCTTGCAAGTGTTTCGACTTTGCCCACCAAAGCTACTGCGTGGTGAAGACTCAGAGACAGCACCAAGTCATTCATACAGCACAAGAAAGGTTCTAAGATCTTGGCATGGAGGCTCCCAGCAGTGGGAGGTGACTCGTCCATCTTTGCCCAACTGCAGGAGAGGCCAGCTTTTCAGCAGCTGAGAAGAGCTTTTCTGCTACTCAAGCTCTGCTCCCCCCCTGTTATGATAAATGCACACACAGAGAGCTGCCATCTGATCGGCACTCACTGCTGAGCCCTCAGGACAGGGGTGGGAGTCTCAAGGTTACTCAGGTCATCCATAATGTTCTGTAATAAACTGCTGGCTTCCTTTCCCTTCTTATGAGGACTGTGATCTCAATGCTTTGTGTCATATCCCATGGATCTGACTTAAAAAGCAAAGCATCTTTGATCTGGACTTCCTTGTCTCTTTAACTGGATTTCCTCCTCTAGGCCTCACCCACCTTGAAACTGACCCCTGTGGTGGTGTACTCAATACTGAAAAATTAAGCTTCCTAAAATAACTCCAGGGTCACATTATTCCTTCACAAACAGAAGTCCTTCTTATCTGTTCACCCAGACTGCTGCTCAAGATCTCTCTTAGGGTGACAACAAAGCCCCTATCTGTGTCCTTCTGTCACAAACACTAACAGATCCATGAAATCAAGCATTTTCAGTCTTTACTTTCAATGCACCCATCCATCCATCTGCTTATACATTTATTGCATGGCATTCGGTGACACATGTCAAATACTTTTAATGATAAAATATATCACTGTTCTAAAATAGCTCTCAGAGGAGGGAAAGGCATGTAGGCTGCTGATTACATCCCGAGGCAATATGTCCAATCCCAAAGATGTGAAGATTAGCCTGGACCACAGAGGAGGACGGCATCAGCAGCCCTCCCTCCTGGCCTTGTGCGCTGGCCCACTCTGCTTTCCATGTTTTAACTATGCTCTACATTCTGCTTGCAGCACTCCTGCAAATTTCTGCATCCCAGCCTACAGCAATCTCTTGTTTTTCCTGCCTCAAAAGCTCTGTGGTGCATCCTCTTGTTTGAGACATCTGTTATGATAATTCATCAAGCAGTACTCTATGGAATCTCTGACATTGTCTTGTTTACAGATTGTCATGTCCTCTGTCTCTTCAATATCCAACGCTTCATTTCCTTCAAAGCACGGCTCTATCTTAATGTCTCCCATACAATAGCCTTGAAGGGGGGGGCAAGGAAAGAGACTTGACAATTTTGTTGAGTCTGGGATTTGGTTTCACTCTATTTACAAGTTAATAAATGAGCCTCTTACTGTTTCATAGGTGCTGGCAAAAGACATAAGAGTTGGGCTTAGAAAGCAGATTAGCATCAACTCATTTGTGTTGCTTCCCTTTGCCCCTTAAGTCTCATGGGAGCCTGTCACAACATGGTGCAGGTGGATGCTGCTGTCACACTATGTTCATCACAACGGAAGGAATCTCTGCTTGGGGCATGTATTACTTTTCCAGGAAACAATAAACATATGGTCGAAGATGACAGTAGCACCTAGTTGCCCGAGTTTCACTACAAACACACCCTGAGAAGTGAAGAAGATGGAGGTCAAGACCGGCATTCTTGGCACTCAGAGTGCACTGCCATCTCTAAAGTTCCATAACACCACCACCACACACCGAGAGATTTAGAAAACCACCGCAGAACCCTCCTGTCCCACAGGACTTGAGGACGGAAATCTGACATTGAGGTGTGGGCAGGGCCATGCTTCCTCTGAAACTCTGGATTTCTTGCTTCTGATGATTTTGCCAGCCATCATTGGTGTTTATTGGATTGTCACTGTCCCCATGGGAATCTTGCTGCTTCAGAAGGCATCATCCATTAATATGGTTAGCCATATTAATCCTTGGAGAAAGGCAAAATGAAAGTGTGGCAAGCTAGTAGCCCTTTTGTTCTGGTTTAATTGTCCCACTACAAAGCTCTGTGTTTCTCTTTAAATTGTTTTGTAGGAGAAGTGCTCAACTCGGTCTACACATGTGGTTGGATTAAGGTGCACTGGGGTTCTTCTTATCGACCTGCTGCCTAAGATCAAGTGACAGACATTGTGGCAGACAGATTCACAACCACTCTGACTCAGGCTTAACCAGACAAACAGCTGGAGGCCCAGACTGATCCAGGGGAAGCAACAATCTCACAGAAAGCCATGGCTCTCATGAGCTACATAAGACTGCTGGCTCACAGCAGGAGCTGAACTGGCTTAATGCTTGGCAAAGAAAGATATCTTCTGCATTAGAAAGTATTGATTTTGGAAATCATGAAAGAGTCATAATATTGAAAGGGAATGACAGGAAATGACTAAGAACATGAAAAAATGATGGAAAATAAAAATAATTATGGCACAAAGAATGAAATGAAACATAAATGTAAATATGCTGGGCACAGAGAAAGTTCGAGAAAATGAATAAAACTGTTCCTCTAGGAGACTGTAGATGTGTGCTCTGCGGCAGGTACTAGCCTGGAGAGTAACAGCACTATCAGTGAGGAGTCAAGCCCTGCTCAGCCTGTAGTTGGCATTGCCAAAAAGTCCATGGCCAACACACTGCTCCACACGCCCAGCTTCTGTGTGGTTGTCAGGGCAACCATTCCACGGATTGTGTGCCAAAGCTGGAATCTGAACAATGCCTCATTCAGCTGCTTGCTCCTCACCCCAAAATGCACCCAGTTAGTGACCTCAACAACTGTGATGTAATTTACAAACGGCAAGTAAAAAAAAAGCATCCCAACAGATATTCTACTTATTTCTTCCAAAGTCCAGATATTGGGACTGAAGTTCGTATACCTGTGTCAGTGATGTGTGGAACAGGTCGTACTCATCCTGATCTCTCTTCCCCAAAGATGATCCATTTCAGAATTGAATTAGATCTTGCTACCATAAACATCTTTGGTTTTGCGGGTTTGTTTTTTTGGTTGGTTGGTTGGTTGGTTTGGCTGGGTTTTTGTTTTGTTTGTTTTTGTTTTTGTTTTGTTTTTCCTGACTTCACTAAGAAGTCACATAGAACTTGTTAGGTTTTTTTTGTTTTATCTTTGAAGTTATAGGTTCATCTTTGTTCCAGACAACACAAACAGCAGCGTCTCTGTGAGGTTTGTGTTATGGCTACGAAATAATTCTTTGTTCATCCCACTGGCATCTCTTTCTAGTCTTGCCTAAACAATAAAATACCCAGATAAGTATTGACTTATAGGGGTCTCTTGGCTGTCTCATGCTTGCTGTTCCCATGAGAATCATAAAATAGGGTTGATTAAGTTCCTGGGCCTACCAACACAAAGAAGACTCCAGTGGGGTCTTGCCGCTTCTTCAACAGGCTTCTGTCTCTTGGGGATGTTTGGTAGCAATCCTTTCACTTTCTCTTTAGGTATGAAGGGCATGTGCATAGATGTCTCTGCTAACTGATCCTTCACTGGATCCACAAGAGCAGAAGGAAGTCTGACTTAAATGAGAGTTTTCCACTTTCACAAGTTGAGTTTCTCTAGAAGTCACAGAGGCATCATCCACCCACAGCCACCCACGGCTGCCAAATCCCTTTACTCTGAGCTCAGGCTCTTGAGACTCACTCATCTGCCTTGGTGTTTGAGCAAAATGGCGGAGGAGGGAACTTGTCTACAAGGCTGGTGTCAAACCTTGAGAGTTATTCTTCAAAATCATCTAGTCAGGAGGAGTGGCTGTACAGCAGGGGCCTTTACTGCCTGACTCTTCTCCTGACAAGTCTACAGTAGCTAGGGGACGTCGTGTTCCTTATGCTAGTTGAAGGGTAGCACAGAATCTGATGCAGACTGAATGATTAAAAATTTTGGGTTTTGTATTAATTATTAATCAGTTAGGTTATTTTATACAATGTTGTCAAGATCTAATTTCATGGTCCTTGCTTCTTTTTGCTATACAGAGGAGTGTTGCAGGCATTTGCTTCTCAAAATTAAATGCTCACTTATCTTACCCCAATCTTCCCCTCTGGAAAAGATCCCAGAAGAAAAGATAATTTCCATAATATCTGTGTAGCTTTGCAGGAATAATTCTGATCTAAAACCCTATGCTAAATTTTCTAATGTGTTAAAAGCTACATTAAATATTGTCTATTTCATATGCACACAGGAAAGTCATAAATTCATCCCTTGAGCTGCGTCCACAGAAATGGACACATCTGTTTTTTACAGAGCTACAGCTGGAAGAAGTCCTCACTGTGAGTTTATTCTGAGGGAAGATGGAGTGCCATCCAAGTGCAAAAAACCATGTTTTTACCCATGTGCTCCCTAGAGCCCAGCTGCAGATCTGGAATGCAGAAGGCGTCATTATATAGTGACGCTCATAAGGCTTGGGAATCATAGTATTCACAATTCAAAATTCTGGGTGTTTTGTTGTTCTTCTTCATTTGTTTGTTTGTTTAAGACAGGGCCTCCCTCTGTGGCCTTCGCTGTCCTAAACTCTCTATGTAGATCATACTAGCCTCTAACCCACAGAGATCTGTCCACCTCTGCTTCTTAAATGCTGCTATTAAAGATATGTGTCACCATGTCTGGTCCCCAAATTTATATTTATTCTTCTTTTCAAAAGAATCAAATTATGTAAGTATGTTATAAGACCATCATAATTATTAAATAATATGGATTATGTAGAAATCTTAACATTCATCACATGCTAAATAAATATCTGCTATGGTTTGAATGGACACGTCACTCTTAAATCCATGTTAATATTTACACCATTACACCACATCTGACCGTAGTGATGAGGCAAGCAGGCCTGCTTTTCGTCCCGCCCAGCTCCCGCATGGCT
>LOJH01051548.1:0-12495 GCA_001685095.1 Ellobius talpinus
AGCAGTTTTCTTTATTAATTAACCAATGAAAGCAACAGATAGCTAGAAGACCCTACTACATCATCCTTTGATTTTATTTTGTTTTGTTATCCACTGACTCCAACCAAAGAGTTTCACATAACCTTAGGTTTGAAAATATCCAATAGAGTCTGGTGGGCTCATTAGTTGATAAAGATGCCCCTCCTTTCCAGACTGTATCAGTAGCCAAAGGCTCAGCAATAAGGCATAGAACTTTTGTGTCTCTCTCCATCCACAGCTGACTGGTGACAGTAGCAGCATCTGCTGTGGGCTCCAGACTGAAATGACTGCTTGAGTAACGATTCACATAAATAGCCTCCTTGAGAATTTCTAAAGATATTGTAAGAATCTCCCAAGCTAGGACCCTAATTAATTCTTATGTCTCCGGGCAACACTGATTTCTAGCAAAATTCTACATTGCTATGTCTATAGAATAGCATCAAACTAGTGAATACCATATTATTCTTTTTACAAATGTGGAAATCCTTAAGGGAGAATATATGCAGGAGTGCCTGATTTGAAATGTTTGCATGAGAATACTAATATTCATGATGTGTGATAGAAGACCCAGAAGAGAACTCCATGTTTCTACCACCAATCCCTATCCTTTTGTTCGACTTAGTTCCCTTCTGTCATTTCACAAGTGATAATTACAGAGTTGCATCAGTCTCTGAAACATGCTTTGCTTGCATCTTGGCTACCACACCTTTGTTATTTATGTAGAATATATATATATACACATATATATACATATGTATATACATATATATACATATATATATACATATATATGTATATATATATATGTATATATATATAATTAGAATATAACTGAACAATGGCTGCTCAGTTGGGAGCCATATTGAGGAAATATCCTAGGTATGAAATGGAAAGAAAAGAATAATGATATCTATCATTCTCTAAAATGCCTATGCACATGCAATCAGTATTCTCAAATAATAATATGAGCATTTGCTAAAATATTCTAGACACTACATAAAATTCTAGAAATGAAAGAAAAATCACACAGGAAAATGTTCTGTGTAATATTTTTATAAACATTTTAATAATTTTATATTTTTTCTTATTTTTATATTTAAAAATCGATTGAAATTACTATTAATATCAAATATGTTCTTCTAAATGTGATGCGAGACTGCAAACTTATTCCATAATCTTGATTTGAGAAGTTTCTGCTTTTTCTGCCAACCTTTCAAGTCCTTATGTCCTGTCCTATACATGAAAAACGGAAAGAATAAGTGAGAACAGGTAGAGGAACCCACTACATATTTGTAAAAATATAGAGTCTTGTGAGAATTCTGAGTGCTTGTGAGAAAACTCCAAGAAAAAAAGGACAGGAGTCTTGTGACCTCAGTTTCTTCAAAACCAAATTTTTCTTGCAATATGTTTTCATGTTTCTGCCAGGTGACCTCACATCAGATGTTGGCATTCATATACCTCTATGGCAAAACACGCATATGCAGCCTGCCTTCATTATTTGTACAAATTACACTGGTGACCCTTCTTAACTCTCAGAGAATAAACTGCCTGATGCTCTGAATAAAGGTGGCTATTGCATTGGACCAGCCTGCCTCATTTTTAGGCTGTATTCTTCCAATTCCTACCACTGTTAGACCAGTAAACAGCAGGATTTTGCTTACTCTATACAAAAGAAAATAGAAATAACCAAGCATGTGATGTGTGATTTCTGGGAAAGCTACCAAGAAAGAGTTTTGTGAACACAAGCTTTGTTATTGCAAGGTTGGTTTTCATAAAGTCTCTGGTCCCACTTCAGATTTCCTGTATTCAAAATATACAACCGAAGGATTTGAGGATGAGGTTAAGCTGAAATTGTAAAAAATCTCATTGTTATATAGTTAACACATTAAAATATTTGTTTCAATATAATATGAAACACTGAAATATACAAGTCCATACAAATGGAGATATATTTATCATTTACAAGATCAGTTTATGAAATTGGCAGAAACTTGTCTCTAAGGAAGTTCTGACATTAGACATACTAAGAAAAGGTTGTATTATTATCTGAATGTACTTGAGGAACTGGTCTTACTTTCTTCTCTGTTACTCTGGTGAGATGCTGTGACCAAAATCAACTTTGAGATAAAGGGGTTTATCTCAATTTACAGGTTGTTGTCTATTTACTGGAGAAAGCTAAGGCAGGAACTTGAAACAGAGACCGCGAGAAATGTTGCTTACTGGCTTGCTGACTTGCTCCTCATCTTTTTCTTAGCTACATTTTGTTTTGTACAGCTGAGGCCCACTTGTCTAGGAATCATCCTAGAGTTCTCCCATGTGAATTAGAAATCAAAATAGTGCCCAAGAGAGAGGCCCACAGGCCATTTTGAGGAAGGCAATCACACAATTGACATTTTTTCCCCAGGTGTGTCTATATTCATGTCAAGTTACTAAAGGAAGAGAGAAAAGTGTTTTCCAAATAGAGATTATTACCAAATATATAGAAACTGTAAACAAAGATTCAAATAAAAATTCTGGAGATAAAATTGTAATAGATTATCTTAAGAGGTTTCTAGAGGAACTTAACAGAAGTGAATACACATAAGAAAGAAAAAAAATGAATGAACAAATTTTAATTTCTCCCCAGTATCTTAAGAAATTATTATTATTATTATTATTATTGTTATTGTTATTGTTGTCGTCATTATCGTTATTGTTGTTGTCGTTATTGTTATTGTTGTTATTATTATTATTATTATAGTTATTGTTGTTGTTGTTATTGTTGTTGTTATTGTTGTTATTATTGTTATTATTGTTGTTATTGTTATTATTATTATTATCATCATCATCATCATCATCATTATTATTATTAATTACCATTGTTATTTTAAAAAAATTCTAATTTTGAGAACTTCATATATGAGTACTGTACCACACCACTCCTAAACTTCTCTCTCTCTCTCTCTTTCCCTTTCTGTCTTCTCCTAAGGCTCCTCAATTGCTTTGATTATTCTTTTTATATGTATACCCATAAATATGTATATACACAGGCACACATAACTTATTGAATCCATTTAGCTTTGTTTGTATATGCATGTGTTGAGGGTTGATCACTGGCCATTTGCTCCATGATGGTTATTGTTAGTCAAGAACTTGGTAGAATCTTGAAGCACCCAATGGAGAGACCTCTAAAAATACCTGTTGGGGATTATCTTGATTGTTTTATTTGAGGTTGGAGGATTGCCCACCATGGGTGACATCATCCTCTGTCTGGGAACCTTGACTAGAAGAGGGAAAAACAGGAGCTGAGAAATAGCAAACCTGCATTGCTGTCTCTTACTTGTTGGAGATGAGATAGGACCAGCTGCTCAAATTCTTAACAGCTTTTCTCCCCTGCCATAATGGAGTGTACCCTTAAAATGTGATTAAAAAAAACCCGCTCTCTGACAAGTTTATTATTATTATCACAAGGCTAGGAAACAAAGCTAAGAAAAGTGGTGTTTGATTCTGAGGTAATCCTCTGAAAAGTGTTATATACCTTCAGATTAATAATTCCTTATAAAAACTTAACTGAAGAGTCTTGCCTTTCTCCACTTGGTTTTCCTTTTGAGTCCTTGTGAAAAATTAAGCTGACTTTCAGAAAACCATTTCTCTCTCCTTGTGTTTTTTAACCTAAGTCTTATAATGGTGGGGTTCTTTTAGGAAGCATCCGTGATCTTTGAATTCAACCTACAGCCTCTTCCTTTATGGTCAGCCACTCACATTTAAAATGATGATGCTCAGTTGGATTAGAATTCAATGTCCTTCTAGCTGTCTTAATTAAGGTTTCTACTGCTGTGAAGAGACATCAGGACCACAGCAACTATTATAAAGAACAACATTTAAAAAGGGCTGGCTTGCAATTCCAAGGTTTATCCATTATTGTCATAGTGGGAAACAGTGCTGCATTCAGGCAGTGATGGTGTTAAAGAGGTACCTGAGAAGTCTGATCTGGATCTGCAGGCAAAAGGAAGAAACCATCAGAAACTAGGCCTGGCATCAGCTTCTGAAACCTCAGACAGAGCCCACCCTCCGTGGCACACATCCTCCGAAAAGGCCATACTTCCAATAATGACATTCCATATGTCTATGGGGGTCATTTTTAGTCAGATCTCACACAACCTGTTTCATTTTTGTTGACATTTTTAGAATTTCCTTATTTCTATGTCTCCCTTGACCCTGCAGAGGCTGTTTTATGATGACTTTTACTTAATTGTCTTTACTTACTGGTGTTTTCAAAATATTTAGCCAGTTTTCTTGGCTATGTATTTAGTATGAGTGCTGCTTAAATTTTAGAACAAATACAAATTATGATAGGTATTAGCCCAGTTTTAGAGCAATGTTATAAAATTATGTCTTCTTGAATACTCAGTAACATTGTACTACAGATGATTGTGATGGTTAATCTTCATTCTAGCCCTGATGAGCTTTTGAATCACCATGAAAAATAAGTCTCTGGTTTGTCTGTAAAAGATTATCTAGATTAATTAATTAATTGAAGTGGAACAGTCACTCAAGGGGTAAGGATCACATGCCAGGGTTCCAGAACTTGGACTAAATAGAAAGGAGAAAGCAGCCTGAACACACATTCACTGTTTTCTGCTTACTGACTGTGGATTTGATGCCATAGGTTGGCTAATGTTCCTGAACGTTGGCCGGCAATTTTAAATTTCGAGCCAGAATAAATCCTTCTTTACTTAGAACTCTTTTGTCAAACAAATTTTGTGCCCAAAAGGCTAAGAAATAACTTAAAAATGTTTAAAATTTCTGAAAGTTGTAATGTAACTGGTCTATAAAAATGTGAAAGAAATTGTAGAAATTGGTTTTTTTTTAAAAATGCTAGAAGGGTTAACTAAAGAGAACAAAGAGAGTGCCTCTGCCATTCAGAGACTCATCACAGGAAAGCTAAAAACCTTGAAAATATCAAGTAAAATACCCCAGGACAAGTATGATCGAAATACTGACTATTGAGTCAGCAAGAAGCAGTTATCACTACACAAAATCCCAAATTTCAATCATTACAAGAGATTTATTGTATGAATTACACATACTGAACAATGCAGCAGGATTTTCAATTCATATGAATTTAAGTATAAGAACATGTAAATAACAAGTTGCAATTTTCACAAGTATTGAGTTCTGATAATTGTTATATTTCATATTACCTATCATTCATGCAGAGAAACATGTTAAAGATATTAGCAAAGTTAGAATTATTCTTGATCTTTCTGAGTAACATTAAGACATTGAAAATGATGTACCTGATTAGTGAAATACCATTGACTAGAATCTTAGTTCCTATTCTAGTTGCTCTGATAAAATACCTACCTAACAAGAAACACTTCATGGGAAAAAAATGTTCAATTTAGCTCACTGCTCCAGGTTAGGGTTCAGGGAAGTTAAGTTAGGAGATAGAAGTGGCTATTCACGTATATTTGCAATTATAAAAAGATGTCATTGAATACATACATGCTTGTACTCAGTCCGTGTTCTATACTGTTACACAGTGCAGTCTTCATTGACTAGTAAACAGTACCAACTATAGTGATAACACAACACCTAATGTTATGAAATAACCACAGGCATCCTCAAAAGCCTCTCTCATAGAGGCTTCTAGGCTTTGTCCCATTGACAATTAGCACTAACCGTCACAAACTGTGATTAGAGATGGGAGGAAAAGACAGAATATTCTGGACAGAGGCTTAAGTAGAACAGTGTTAAGAAGTACCCAGGTGTTTCTCATGCTATTTGGAAGGAAAGAAATATCATTTTGTTTAATTTTATCCACCAAAATGTCAGAAATTTATGCATGTTTATTGACTTAAAATGGGTAGTCAGAAGATAGAATGTCCACTTGATAATTAAATGCTTGATATTTAAATTGGTGCTTTTGTTTATAAAGGCAGTTCATCAAAAACTGCAGTTCATCTTTCTGCCTTCATTCTAAGACTCCATGCAAAACAATCTTATATCACTTAGGCATGTTGTCTTTTGAAACTACACACTTTGGGGCCTCAGGGGAAATACATACGCCAATATGAAATTTACCATTGGAATATTTTCTCCTCAGGATATCTGCCAACTTCACTGAACACATGTGAACACCAGTGTAGCTGCCCAAATCTTCAGGATTAACGTGCCAAAACCATTTCTAGAAAGTTGTAAGAAGTTTATCTTGGCTCATTGTGGAGGGTTAAATAATGGCTGACATGATTATTTGTTTTGATAAAAGCTATCTTTTCTTTTAAGCATCATTTAGTTTGCCTTGGCATCAGATTAGAAAAGCTAATTAAACATCAGCCATCTTCTACACTGAACCATAGGTAGGTCTGTGGGAGACTGAAACCTGTAAGATTAAAACCAAGATTATAGACATCTGTTTGAACAGATTATTGAAAAAAAGAAAAAGAAACCACATTTTTTACTTTTTATTATTTAAAAAATTAAATATAAATATATTTTGATCATATTCTCCCCACCTCAAAGCTCTTCCAAATCCCCTCACCATCCCATCTAACTTTAAGTTCTTTCTTAAAAAGTAGGGAAAAACTGTATACAAGAACAACATTCTCCAAAATGAAGAAAACAAAACCACAGGCAATCCTATGGGGTGAATTATGCCTTTGCTAATTCCTATGCTTAATTTACAGATTTTAGTACTACAGATTGTAAGATTATTTTGAGACTTCTTAATTGATGATCAAGTTAAGATTGTTAGGGAAGTCTCAGATTAAAATCTAACTTCAGCATTGTCTTTATTAAAAGTACAGAGAGAGATTAAAACATGCAGGCAGGTCACTGGTGTACCACCGCAGAGAAAGGGTTCTGTGAAAAGGTACACAGGCAAGTAGAAAAGAGCTTTGGAGGAAGGAAACATACTTTTTCACCTTAATCTTGGATGTCAGTTTCCTCTCCAGAGTTGGAAGAATATGCATTTTTGTAGGCGTATCTACCCAGTTTATGGTAGTTTGTGGCAACTTTAATGCAAATGAGGATGTGGCAAAGAATTTAACTTTGTCCCCCAAGAAGCTACCTTTTCCACTCCACTTATTGGGTTTCTTGGGCTAGCCAAATGATAATGAGATTTAGGGCAGGAGCCTGTCACATCAGAAGGAGAAACATGATTTGTGGTGTGAGTTTTAGTCATACTATATCAGGCAACCCAGTGGCTGAGATGAAACACACTTACCTGACTGTGTTCTTATGAATCATCATACTTAAGAGCCAGGAACAAAATTCTTCTTGACTTCATAGGGGGACAGTCAAAGCTGGATACTTTTATTTCCCTGTACCCTGACCCATAATTTCACATTCTGTTTTATTTTCTTCTGTATTTAGTTCCTGTATTTATCATGGACTGGCAAGAGCCTCAGCAGTTATGGGTTCTTGCCACACAAGCCTGGTGACCTGTGTTCAGTTTCTGGATCTCGCATAAAAGTGGAAGAACCAACTCCACAAAGTTGTTTACTTATTTCCACATGTACTGCATGGCATGCCCATGGCTGAACTGCATTAATGTGTGTGTGTGTGTGCATGCATTGTGTGTGCGTGCATAAGTGTGTGTGTGAGCTTGTGTGTGTGCATGCATTTGTGTGTGAGTGTGTGTGTGCATGAGTGTGTGTGCATGCATGTGTGTATGTGTGTGTGCATGAGTGTGTGTGCATGCATGTGTGTGTATGTGTGTGTGCATGAGTGTGTGTGTGTATGTGTGTGTATGCATGAGTGTGTGTGCGAGCTTGTGTGTGTGCATGCATGTGTGTGTGTGTGTGTGTGCTTGCACGCACCAAACAGGAAGAATTGAGAAACTCACTGACTTTGCAGTTGGAGTCCTGTGTAACAGTGATTTGGGACAAATGCCGCCCTCTCATGGTGAGCACACTAACTTGAACGTGGCTTCCACCTGTGGTGGACTCTCAGGAAATTAAATTATCTGTTCCTTCACTTTCACTCATTTCGCTATCAAAAATGTCATAAAACAATAGGAATCATTTCAAACGTCAAATAAAATGTAACAACTAAACCATTTTAAATGCATAATTCTTTGACATTAAAATATCTGCTTTTGAAAATTTTCCTTTGATCCTTGAAAATGAAGAATGCAACTCTTTTACTTGTTTCCACCCATTGACATCCACCTGCAGAAACTGGTGAGTGGGGTTTATCTGCAGAGGACTACAGATCACTCAACACAATGGGCCCTGAGTTATGAACCTCATGGTGTCAAGAGGCACACCAAAATACTGTGACTGTGATCTATGGAGACCACGTGGCACCGAGAACCTGATCTTTAACTGTGCACGAATCTATTTTCACCTGGGTTGGTGTCTATCTGGCTTAAGGTGATCATACTATAGCCAGAAGGCAGAAACTTTAGGGCAACATTGCTTGGTTAGTTCATCATTCAATAATACCTCATAATTGGTTTAAGTGTGCTTAATTCCATAAAGCAAGATTGGAATAGAGGCACAGTCTTCAAGCTAAGAATTAGAATGGTAACACTTCAACACACAAAGACAACTCTCCACTGTGAGCAAGTCCTCAGGCTGTTTAATACCCTTATGCTTCTGTCAGTCAGGTTGCTTAGCACATTTAACTGAAACTTTTTCTGTGGACAAGAATGAGTAATGGACAAGAGAGCGGAAGTCTTTCTGCTATATATCACTGAGTCTACCCATGTGTGTCCTTCATTTCCTAATATTAAAGCTGTTTGAGCAACTTCAATCAAATCTGACAGGAATGCCACATGGTACTAAAGTGGTTTTTCTCTTCAAATTTAGGAAACACACATACACGATTTACTTATATTGAACTACCAAAACGTATCTTAGGCTTCCCCATTTCTTTCTCTCTTTATTGACATAAATGTCCCTGATTTTCTTAATATCTGCAGCAGAGGAAGACTCCACCAAGTACACTGAGAACTGCCATTTTCAAATTATTTTTAGGCCCTAGAACTATCTGTGCCTATACTGAAGTGTAAGCTGACAGAGAATCTTTAGAAATCCTGTGTTCTAAACAGAAGTTTATTTAATAAATATCTTTGGAAAGGGAGATTGTTAGAAGATTCAAGATGACACATGTCATCCTCAAATATTTCCTACTAAGAATTTTAGATGAGAAAGACAAAAACGAATTCAATGATTCAAGTATCTGGCTTTTCCATGCAAACTTTTATTTCAGATGACCCCAATAAAAATTCAAAAGCTTATTACTGTTGCTTTTATTGACTTATGTGTTTGTTTATAACCAGGGTATCTAAATTGTTGCAAGCTGCAAACAAAAGAGAGAAAAGCTACAGTGTTGAAGATGACCAGGAACTCTCTTTTACACTTTACCCATTATTTGTTTTGTAATTTATGCTTTAATAGTCCTTTATGATGTTGATGGAAAGTGTTTTTGTTGTTTGTGGTGTACTTTGTTGCTAGCTTAGTGCCCCCCACTTTAGGAAGATGGACTAACACTGAACAATACCACTCTCCCTTGGAAGTTTAAAGCTGCCACTTGTTTCCTTTTTTTGACAGTACACTTCCCCTGGCGATTTGGTGATTTCAAGGTTAAAGACATTTCCTAGGTCATTTCTCAATGCTTGCTATGCAGGGAATGCCTTTTTGTGTTGATTTATTTGTACTATAACCTGTGTTATTGGGTGATATTCAAGCCAGGAACATTTGCCAACTTGAAATTTTGTTGACCACACTGATTTAGGTGAGACCTGAAGCATATTATCCTACCTATTGGCATCTAAGGTGCACAGTCCTTGGTTATTAGTTCAGAATTATCTCTAAAGTAATCCTTATGTCATTGTTATGGTGGTCATCTTTATGTCTGTTTATTTTTGAACCAAGGATTTCTATTTTCTGTGAGTTGATTTGAAAAAATATTTTTAAATTGTATTATTTGATATTTAGCTTTTTGACTTCTTTATATATTTTGGAGATAAACCCTCTGTCAGATGCAGGGTTGATGAGGATATTTTCCCACTCTGTAGGCTGTCATTCTGTCTTATTGACAGTGTCTTTTGCAGTATAGAAGCTTTTCAGTTTCAGGCAGTTCCATGTATTAATTGTCGATATCAATGTGTGTGCTACTGGTGTTATATTCAAGAGTTGTCTCCTGTTCCAGTGTGTCCAAGGCTACTTCCAATTTTCTCTTCTACCAGATTCAGTGTAACTGGATTTATGTTGAGGTCTGATCCATCTGGTCTTGAGTTTTGTGAAGGGCAATAGATATGGATCTATTTGCACTCTTTTATATGCCAACATCCAGTTAGTTATATCAGCACTATTTGTTGAAGATGATTAGTTTTTCTGTTACATAATATTTGCTTCTTTGTCAAATTTAGCTATTCATAGGTATGTCAATTTATGTCAGGATCTTCCATTGACTCACCTGTCTGGTTTCTTTTTTATTGAGATATATATCTTTCTCCACTTACCTCCTTTCCTCTCCCCTCCATTTTAACCATCTCCCATGATCACCATGATCCCAATTTACGCAGGAGAACTTGTCTTCCATATATGTCACTCTTAAGGTCCTCTTTGTTGTCTAGGTTCTCTGGGATTGTGAATTATAGGCTGGATTTTTTTTTGCTTTCTGTTTAAATCCAGATCTAAACAGAGAATTCTCAACAGAATAATCTCAAATGGCTGAAAGACACTTAAAAAATTGTTCAACATCCTTAGTCATAGAGAAATGCAAATCAAAATGACTCTGAGATACCATCTTATCCTAGTCAGAGTGACTAAGATCAAAAACAGTGATGACAGCTTATGTTGGAGAAGATGTGGAGTAAGGGGAACACTACTCCATTGCTTACCAACAAACTTGTAAGCCACTTTGGAAGTCAGTATAGCAGTTTTTTTGAAAATTGGAAATCAATCTACCACAAGACAAGCAATACCAATTTTATGGATATACCCAAAGGATATGCAATCATACCACAAGGACACTTGCTCAACTATGTTCATAGCAGCATTATTCATAATAGCCAGAACCTGGAAACAGCCTAGATGCCCCTCAACCAAAGAATAATAAGGAAAATGTGGTACATTTACACAATGGAATACTACTCAGCTGTTAAAAAAATAAAACATTTAAAAATGATGACTTCATGAAATTTGAAGGCAAATGGATGGAACTAGAAAAATTTATTCACAGTGAATCCAGACCCAGAAAGACAAACATATGATACTCTGTCCAGTAACTGATGGAAGCAGAGGCAGAGATCCACAGACAAGAATTGTGCTGAGCTCCAAAAGTCTTGAGGAAGAAAGGAAGAAGGGATTGTGCCAGCCAGAGATATCATGATGGGGGACTCATGGAGACAGCTGATCTGAGTTCATAGGAGTTAAAGAATGAACTGGGATGTCCTTTTGTATAATTTGTTGCTTTTATTGGTTGATGAGTAAAGCTTCTTTGGCCTATGACAGGGCAGAATATAGCCAGGCTGGAAGGGATAGAGAGAGAGAGAGAGAGTAGGTGGAGTCAGGGA
This sequence comes from Ellobius talpinus, assembly GCA_001685095.1. Lineage (NCBI taxonomy): Eukaryota > Metazoa > Chordata > Mammalia > Rodentia > Cricetidae > Ellobius > Ellobius talpinus. The sequence goes on from LOJH01051548.1 coordinate 11,528, forward strand.
GATACCATGTAGCTGCCAAAAGAGAAGGAAACACCAGAACCTTGCTGATAGGCCAGAGTCTCATGGTGATGCACAGACTGATAAAAATAGATTAATTCAAGATATAACAGCTAGCTAGAAATATGCATAAACCATTGGCCAAACAGTGTTGAAATTTAAAAAGTTATTTTTATTTTACATGCATTGGTATTTTGCCTATATGTATCTATGAGGGTGCAAGTTGCCCTGGAATTAGAATTACAAGCAAAAGTTAGCTGTTATGTGGGTGCTAAGACTTGAACTTGTATCTTCCAGGAAAGCAGTCAGTGCTCTTAACCACTAAGCCTTCTCTCCAGACCATGAATTGATTGAATTTTGAATATGAATAAAAATGTAGCCAATGATAGTCAGAATTTGTGGAAATATTATATAGGAAATTATTTATTTTTCAATTCTTTTTAATGAAAATAAACATTTCTGAAAAATAAAAGATGAAAATTAGCTTTGGGTACTGCACACATTCAAGTTAATCACATTTTCATTATTAATTGTGCTCATGTGTAAATTCTAATTACAAGAAGATAAATATCATCATAAATATGGCACAAGTATTATGAAACTTTTCTTTTTAATTTTCTCTTCAATATTGGGCAAAGTATTCTTAAAACCACAGCTTTGAACATTGTTTCTTTTTAGTTATATCCTCACAGGTTTAATTACTTATTCGTCTATCCATCCAATCATTCGTTTGATAATTTATGAAGGACAGTCAATGATTAATGCAGGTTAATTGCACTAGGAATCACAAAGAGATAAATGAGGCAATTCATGAAAAGTCTTTTTACTTAATTAATAAACCCTGAGCTCCTTAATTTAAAGGAAGTAGAAATGGATTTTAAAACATCAAGTGAATTCATAAAGTGAAGTATAGTTTCGACCAAAAGGCAACCTACTGATTGGGAGAAGATCTTCACCAACCCCACATCAGA
>LOJH01051549.1:0-12495 GCA_001685095.1 Ellobius talpinus
TCTGATTTCTTTCTCAGCCCATTTATCATCTGTGCATAGGAGGGCTACTGATTTTTTTTAGCTAATCATATATCCTGCTACATTACTGAAAGTGTTTATGAGTGGTAGAAGTTCCTTGGTAGAATTCCAAAATGTTCTTATATTTCCTCTTCTATCACATTATAATTTAGCCCAACATGATGACTTTCAGCACCATGGATATCCACTCAGTGCATACTGAGTGTCCGCTTGAAAGAAAACAGCCCTTGCTGGCTCCCCAGAGACTTTGCACATACCCACACAGACCACACAGGTAGAGGTTTGAACTGCTGCTTAGCTGAGTAAAGGTCTGTGCTCTTCTCAGAGCCCCAGAGCATGTGAGGATGTAGAGATGTGCTAGGACCATTTCCCTTTGCCTGCTACACTCACATGGATGGCAGTCACCAGACCCCTTTGGTTTGCTGTTGTCACTTTCTTTAAAAAAAACAAAACAAAACAAAAACCCAATAATTTACTTGATTTGATTTATATGTGTTTTGCCTGTATGTGTCTATGTAACACATGTGTGCCTTGTGCCTCTGGAGGCCAAAAAAGGGTATTGGATCCCCCTAGAGCTGTAGTTACAGAAAACTGTAAGCTGCCATGTGGGTGGTGAGAATCAAGCCACTGGGTCTCTGGAAGACCCAGTGCTCTTAATGGTTGAGCCATCACTCTAGGCCCTGGCATTGTCTCTTTTGGACAAGGATTACCCAGGGTGATCTTTGGCTTCTTTTCACTGTGTAAATAATAAACTCTCTAAACATGGTGAGTTGTCTCTTTAGTTGTGAAATCCTGTATACCATGGCTTTTCCATGTTTTTTAAAAAATGTATTCTTTTGTGTTTGTGTGTGTGTATGCATGTGTGTGAATGTGCACAAGTATGTGTAGTATGTGTCTGTGTGTGATGTGTGTGTGTAGCATGTGTGTAGTTATCTGTGTAGGCCAGAAGAGGGCATCAGATCCCCCAGAGCTTGAATTAGAGATAATTATGAGTCTCTCAATCTCCCAGCATGGATGCTGGGAACTCAACCTACAAAGTCTGAAGGGAAAAAATAAGAGCTCTTAACCACAGGGCTACTTCTTGAGCCCTGTCTTTTCCCCTTTTGTCAGTAACATTGGTGAATAAAATGCATCATTTTATTATGCTCTCATGAAACACATATATTGGTGACAGACTGCAGACCTGGACTCAAAGAGAAAGTAACATCTGTGTGGTAGAAAGTTAGATGGAGCCAGACAGAAGTAGAAGGAATGAGATCAGTGTTTTAGGTTGAGAACGGGGTAGTCACATTCAGGTGAATCCATGGCAGATGACTGAATGCATTCAACAGCCAGAGGACTGTTTAGCCAGAGGGAAGAGCTGGAGCAATATGCCCAGAATGTTAAGGAAGACCTGCTGAGTGGAATGAGGAAAGGCCAGAACAGAGGAAGGAAGGAAGTGAACAGAAAGGCAGAGCTTATGAAGGGCTATGTGTGCTCTTGTGTGTGTGTGTGTGTGTGCGCGCGCGTGCGTGCGTGCATGCGTGCGTGCATGCGTGTGTGTGTGTGTGTTTGTGTGAAGACAGAGGTCAATGTTGCACGTTTTCCTTGGTCACTCTTCACTTTATGTACTTAAGCTAGCAATGGGCAGCTAGCTAGTATATGGTCAAAATGTGTATGCCAGAATGCATAGTGATAGCAATAGGGAATAAAGCACAATTCTTGACTCTAAATGTATGTGATCTATTTAGGGAGAAGAGAGAACCCCTAATTTAAAAATATAGAAAGAATATATTTTAGCATTACAATCGAGCATAATGTTTTATAGATTGGAGACTATAATCAAAGATTTGCATTGAAACAGAAACTGGGAATTTAATTAGCTATAAAGAATAGGCTTGACATACATGAGTCCTTTGGGCATAGAGCACATTACATGAAAGTCTCATGGTGAGAGAGAACCAGGCAAGTTTCCAATAGGAAGACAATCTTGAAGAATGGAGTCCTCTATTGGGAAACGATGGGAAATGTGAATTAATGGGATCAACATACAGGATGCTAGAGCTCAAATGTCCCATGAAATGTATCTTTTACTCTCATAGTACAAAGGGTGACTTTTCCCTGTCCAATTGTCCAGACATATCAGTGTTGTCTTTTTCTCTGTTGACATTTCTTACTCTGATTATTCACCTTGTTAAGTGAAGCAGGATTAATAAAAACAGAGAGAAACTGGGGTTCAACCTGAAGGTCAGAGAAGCAAAACAGCAGGCCACTGGCTCTTACCTCTACCTCAGTCCAAATGGTATCCTGCCTCCAGGAATCTCAGAATGAGACTCTGCCTGAAAGCTGTCTCCTCCTGTTTTATAATCTTCTCTAGGGCTGAGATTAAAGGCAAGAACCACCCAATTTCTATGGCAACTAGTGTGACTACTGGGTTTAAAGGTATGTGTTACCTTTGCCTGGTCTGTAAGGCTGAGCAGTGGGGCTGTTTTATTCTCTGATCTTCAGGCAAACTTTATTTATTAAAATACAAATGAAATGCCACTACAGTTAAGGTTGAGTTGCAGGAAATATATATATTCTCTCCTTCTAGTATGTTTCAAACTTCATGGTATCAAACTCAGATCATCAGGCTTGGTGGCAAGCATCCTTACCCACTGGGCTGTCTATATATGCACATCCCTTGTCAGTCCTATGATCTGAAAATACTTTCTTCTGGTTGATTATCTCTGTACTTTCTTAGCAGTATGCTTAGCTTCGATGAAATTTAGTATTGTTTATGATTTCTTCTACTGTTTGTGCTTTTGGTGTTATTTCTCAAAACCTACAATAGATATTATAATTTAAAATATTCAACTGAAATTAGAGTAAATGCTAATAACTCTTTATTCAACACAAACGATAAACACCAAGAGACAATGTGATTATGCATAGAGAAAATCCTAAATAATTTATTTTGCAAAAATAATAGGATTCATAAGTGAGTTTAATAAGATTGTAAGGTAAGTCAATACATAAAAGTCAATGGGAATGGTTCAGAGGTAAGCACACTTGCTGCTCTAACCTAGGCTCAGTTCCCAGAGCTCACTGAAGGTGTCTCACACCTGCCTGTACAGCTGGCTCCAGGGGATCTGACGCCCTCTTCTGCCCTCTCTGAGCACCGGCACTCACATGCACATAGCCACAGAGACACAAAAACACACACAATTTTAAAATAATTTTAAAAATAAATTTTTTTCTATACCAGAAAAGAAATTAAAATTAAAGTGGACAAACAATAGTATTTATAATGGTATCAAAACTGTGAAATACTTGGAGCTGCTTTGAACAAGCTATGCACTAGACTTTCATGCTGCAAATCTTAAAACACTTTAGGATATAATCCTAATTAAAAACAGAACTATACTGAGCTCAGCAGTTTGAAGGCTGGCTACTACTATGATACTAATTCTGTCTTATTTGATCTATAGGTTTGGTGCAATCCAAGTGAGATAGGCTGTTTTTCTACAGAATGACAATCAAATTCAAAAGTTTATAGTGAATATGAAAGATCTGTAATCACCACAATGAAAATTTAAAGATAAAAATCCAGAGGACTTGCATTACCGAGTTAGTACTATATTCTACTATAAATTGTAGGAATTAGGGCTGGTGAGACAGCTCAGTGGGTAAGGATGCTTGCCACCAGTCCTGATGATCTGAGTTTGATACCATGAAGTTTGAAACATACTAGAAAGAGAGAACTAATTCACACAAGTTGTCCTCTGACTTTCGCACATGTGCAAACACGCACGCACGCACGTGCACACACACACACACACACACTTGCTGTGGGACAATGGTCTGTACCCTGTCACTTATATTTTAAATAAATGCTGATTGGCCAGTAGCTAGGCAGGAAGTAGAGGCAGGGCAACAATAATTCTAGGAAGAGGAAAGCTTTTTCTGCAGTCGCAACCCAGCCTCAGAGGAAGCAAGATGTGACCGCCTGGCCAGAAAAGGTCCCAAGCCACGTGGCTAACACAGACAAGAATTATGGGCTAATATAAGTTATAAGANGGTCTGTACCCTGTCACTTATATTTTAAATAAATGCTGATTGGCCAGTAGCTAGGCAGGAAGTAGAGGCAGGGCAACAATAATTCTAGGAAGAGGAAAGCTTTTTCTGCAGTCGCAACCCAGCCTCAGAGGAAGCAAGATGTGACCGCCTGGCCAGAAAAGGTCCCAAGCCACGTGGCTAACACAGACAAGAATTATGGGCTAATATAAGTTATAAGAGCTAATAAGAAGCCTGAGCTAATGGGTCAATCAGTTTATAACTAATGTAGACCTCTGTGTGATTTCTTTGGGACTTAACAACTGCGGGAACTGGACAGGGCAGAAAACTCAGTCAACACTCACACTTATACACACACACTCAATAAATATAAGTTATAAGAATTATAGTAAAGACATTAGAATTGTTGTTTTGAAACAGAGTCAGGTTAATCATAGCCAAGGATGATTTTGAACTCTTGATTCTCCTGCCTACCCTTCTCAAGTATTGGGATTACAGATCCATGCCATGTGCCTTGCTGTGTGTTCATGATACAGAGACAGACAGGTGGAGAATAGAACATAAGGACACACACACACACACACAAATTTTTGTTTTCTTTCTGGCATAGAGAAAAAAATTGATTTTTTAAATTATATATTTTTTAAATTATATGAAAATTGATTTTGAAAAAAGACACCAAAGTAACTTGAGAGAAAAGAGTAGAATTTTCATTCCAGTGGACGGCAACTGCTGAATATCCACACAGAAAAGCATTGACCCTTCATTTACCTTAAACCATATTCAAACAATTAAACTTGGAGGGGATTATAGACATTAGTATCAGATTTAAAACCACACAAGTTCCAAAGTAAAACCATTTTTTGTGATGTTGAATCATGCAAAAACCTCTTACTGTGATACAAAGCCTGCAACTCTTTGTGTGTTTTATTCATGTTCACCTAACAGGACACAGCCCAAATACTTACCATAGATACCTATTCTTAGATGCAGCTCAGCTGTACAAAGAAACAAGCTGGCAATGCATGAATCCAGTTATATGACATTTGGGAAGAGACAAAAACATACACTGGTAGATATCAAATATGTGATTACTTAGGTGTGGGAGGAAGACTGAGTGGGAGAGGCCCAAAGGAACTCTTTGAGGTGGTGGGGTGCTCCCAGTTTAATGATCGTAATAGCTGCACAACAAGACATTTTCCAAAATGCATAGAAATGTATGCTTTAGAAGATAAATCTTCTTTACACACCATACTTTATTTACACTAAGAAAACTGCAAGAAAGTGATTATAGTCATCAACAAGAGACTACTTCCTTGAAAATGAGGGCAAGGAAGTACACAGACTGGTGAGGGGAAGGAAGCAAAAGTATTATGATTTGTTTTGCAAAATTCTCTGATGATGGAAACACAAGTAGTAAATTTGTTGTTGACAGGAGCCATGCAGTGTTGAAAGGAAAAGGTCATTAGCACAATATCCCCAACTCAGTGGGAAAGTTTGGAATCCAGAGTGGGGTACCGAGCTCAGGCAGAGCATAGACCATCCTTGAGTTGCAGCGGGAGGAAAGGCATGGCATGCAGGTGAATATGCTAGTAGTTGTGGAATCCAGGAACTCTTTCTTGATCCTTTGTATTTTCTCCATGAAGCAGAAACCTCAGTCATCAGGTGAGAGATGCTTTATTCCTAAACGGCTACTCAACCTATGCCTGACTGCTTCCTGGAGTTTTCCACGAGACCAAGACTTGCACTCGATTGTATCACCAAGAGACACTTCCAGAGCAACTAGAAGACCAGCAAACAGGACCACACAATGACTCTCTGCTGAAGCGCTTCTCTCCTGTACTGCATCTCCACCATGGCTTACAAAGTTCTGCCTGACCCAGATTTTTTTCAGGTCTTCATACCTCTTATTATGCCCTCTTCTCCCTGGCTGGCCACACTGATCCTTCATCTCTGTCAACTCATCACAGAGCTGTCTAGTTCATAGGGCCAGAAAGAACAGTCCATACCCTGATCTGTTCTTTCTTCTGCTTCCCAAAGGCTTACCTCATCTCATCTTTAGAGTACTGCATAGTTTCCAGTTCCCCAGACCTTCCTTCCCTGGCTATAACATCTGATGATTTCCCTAGTCCAACTGCCAGACTTCGCATAATGATCTAATTGCTTTTGTTCTGCATATGTTCCCCGTAACCTTTTGAAACCCTGATATGGGACAGAGAATAGTCATATATACAAAAGATATCCGTGTCTATTTATGGAGCCCTGACAGCATGGCAGCATTCTCAGGAAATTAATCTTTATCTATAATAAACAATCCAGGAAGCCAGCCTATAAAAGTTAAACTTGCAGGATGGCAAATTTCTATCTGTAGTGACAGTGTAGAAGGCCAAGCAACAATTGTCAAGGCAGTTGCCCTAAATGGCCAACACTTGATTAATAATGGAAAGATTCCATAATTTTTGTCTCTGAGGAACAATCAGAGAAAATCAAATATTTTCCCCTAATCAATCACACAGGTGCCCAACTCTAGTATCTCAGCCAATTCAGTCTCTCTACGCCAGCAGTGTCCAGTCAGGAATGCTTGATGCTGTTCCCTTTTCCCAGTTTGAATTTCCCACTTTTCCAGACTTACAAAATGTAATAGTGACTGATAATCCTGCCTCAGTCTCCCCGGCAAGCTCATAACAAGTGGCTTTTGTTTCTCATATGGCTGGTGTTTATTTCCATAAGACTACAAATGGGAATGCTCCATGTTTTCCTTATAATTGTATCACCAAATAACGATGCCTACAAACATATTAAACACTTGGTAAACACTTGTAGAATGAATGACTGTCCAAAATCATGAGCTGTATAGGGAATCCTTCTCCATGCTGGCTTCACATTCACACCTCACTGTATCAACTCCTAAGCCCTCAAGCGCACTTTTTTTCAATGAAACCCCTGCCTGTGCTCATCATACATTCCCTGTATAACACAACTAAGATTCTTTCTTTTGCACGAAACTGATTTTCATCTCTTCTAACTCTCAGCCCCGTTCCCCCCTCTAGTGTGTGCACCACTTTCCACCTCATTTTGTACTTATTTCTTGCCCTTCACTGGTGTCTACCTCTCTGTGGTTAAGAACTGACTTTTTTGTACCATTTATATTATCCAGCAACTACTATAATAGTTGACTCTTACCACAACCCCAACGATATATCTTACAGATGTGGAAACTATGAAACAGAGGCATAGAGAAGAATTCTCGCCCAACGTAATAAATTCACAAGAGGTAGAGCAGAGGTCTAAATTCCCTTCTGTCTGACATATACGAAATGTGATCAAAGTTGTATACTCCTCATGACACTTAAGCTACTGTCAAATGCTGCATCCGTGATACCATTTGTTTCATGAACAAAGAGAAAAGGAAACAGACGCTTTGGGACAGATGTGGGAACTGAATGAGTTGAATTACTGACCCCAAATCCTAACCCAACTCTACTTTGACAGTAGGGTGAGTATTTTTTCTATGTTACTTCCTATGCCCCTATTTTACATTGTTTCTTTGATAGGCTTTTAGGCTGGTTCCTAAGGTAAAACCAAACCTTGGCTAGGGAGTATATGGTGATAAAAGTGAGTGGTTTTTTCCTTATCAATACATATTCACCAATGCATATCTGTCCAAGCACTATTTAACAGTGTCCTACTGGGAACTGATCCAGAGCCTTGTGTGTGATAGTCAAGTGCTCTACCACTGAACTACACCACTAGCCTTCATTTGTCCTTTCAGGTACAGTGCTGTGTGCTAAGGTGATGGCAACACCAATTACATACATGGCATTTTCCTAGCAATTTGTAAATAAAGAACCATGGCATACCAACCCAATGAAGACATGGGCCTTCATACCCCTGCTTCATCAGTGTAAGTTAGGATTAAGCAGTTTCATGTAACATAGGCTTCTATATGTTTTTAAAATGTATCCTGGGTAGACCAGAGATGGAAACATCTTTTGACTGCCTAAACATGAGATGCTCTAACACCTACAAGGTTGTATTACCAGCTACTAAGCAAGGCAGGCATCTTTAGTGGCAAACTCTTAAAATTAAAACTAAGGATTCCCAGAGACTTTACTATCAGCCATCTAAAGATACAATTAGAGCATGCTCAAATGTATTTTCCTCACCATGTTAACCTTTGAAACAAGACCTTATGACCTTGAGCTAGAAACCACCCCAGATGTGTCCACCATTCCACCATCAACACTTCTTGGGCAGTGACCTTAAACTGAGTATTTTCATGAATATACTTCTTCACCAAGTGTGTCCAGAATGTGCCTGCCCCCAAAGTGTTTGCCTATATGAATAAGCATAGCACACACACCCAATAAAATCCCCTTGGCTTATTTTTTCATAAATGTGTTGCTTTGGAAACAGTCCCTTTATTCTTACGTGTTACAGGTAAAAAGATCTTTCTCTACTCTTTTATTTCTGGCACATGATTGATTTCAAATTTTATCCACCAGGATTTGAATGTGGTTATGGTAGCCGCAAAATTATTAATAAACTATCTCAAAAAAAGATTTGAAATCTCTGAGGAGAGTTGCATGAAGAAAATGAGTGTAATGTTGATGGAGGAACTCTTCTTGGAAGAGGTGCAGGTAGCATCATATTTGTCCTTGAAGCATGGAAAATTGCCATGTGTGGTAATTATAATCCCATTACCTATTGCAATGGAGTCTAAACTACCAGATGAACTGACGCAGAAAGTCCTTCAGGCTCACACTTTGGCAACATTCTTCCCCTTCAGTGCTATTGTGTCAATAAGACTTACTTCATGAAATGTTCCAAAAGAGATAAAGGGTTGTACCACTATTTAATTCCTGAGATCTGTAACCCAGAATGACCGGAGCTACTCAAAACATGTGACTATATAACAACGTAGACAGTACGAGTACGTGTACACTTCAATTTGCAGTGAAGAAACCCAGAACTCTGGAGACATTAAACTTTAATTTTCCTTCAGCATATTATTTTTTTCACCTTTATAGTCTTTTTTAGTACACACAAATTGTTTTTAAAATCAGGAAATTTTCATTTTATTCTGCTTAGGCTGGGGCTAGCCATCTATGGCCCCCAAACACCTGGGCTCGCAGGAAGATAGCCACAACATTCCTGGAACCTTGTGGTGCTGGATAGGTGGATCCCATTATGGTGAGCAAATGGTGGTGGGGAAATGGAAGAGAAAGAGAAGCAGAATGGTTCATGTTCTATGAAAAGAGGCAGACATGAAATACGGGTGGTAAGGAGTAGGCTTACCACCTGGGGCCATGGTGAAGGGTGAGGAGTAGGCTGATGTAGGAGGTACGCTTGCTCCCCGGGGCCATGGTGATGTTCGGGTCGGCTGCTGCCAAGAGCCATGCCTGAGTCTGTGGTCCTACAGCAGCCAGGGTCTGAGTCAACGTCAACAGCTTCTGTTGCAACCTAAGACTGTGTGGTTGCCTGGGGTCTAATCAGCCACCTGGGACCCTGTTGGTGCCCAAGGGCCATGCTGCAGCCAGGGCCATACAGACCTGAGTGGCACATACTACTGGTGCCATGGTCACATCTGTGCCAGGGCTGCGGCTGGGGGATGTCTGGGTCTGTGGCCCTACTGCCGTCAGGGCACGTGTTGATTTTCGAGGCTCCTGTTACCATTGAAGGCTATTCAGATGCCCAGGGCCTTTGACCATGTTGATGTCTGAGGGTCACACTGCCGCTTAGTGCTGTGAGTCACAACATTATATAGTAACAGTACAGCTAACAGGTCACTAGACAAACTCATGGGAGTGTATTCCAGTGAGAAACCTGATTTGCAGGGCTTCAGGAGCACCTGTCTTTTGAATAGTACTGTCAATTCTGTAGACATCTCATGAGGCCATGGCTTTCCCTGCTTCCATAATGGTTCATCCCCAAACATCCCAGCAGTGTATAAATCATTCGTTAAATATGACTTTTCCTGTACTGGCAACTGGATGACTTTTTTCCACACTGTGGGTCCCTGGTGTGAAACATTCACTCAGCCAAACCCTTGTTCCCATTGTCAAATCTGCATAAAGCTAATCCCCCACAATTGTCCTTACTGACAGGACTTTTGACAAAGAAGTGAGCCTTCCAAATATGTGGTCACATAAGAATCTCCACAGGGACAGGCATTGAGCAGGGGAGCCAGCATGTCTGCTGCGTTTACTGATAAACAGGTCTGGGTGGCCCCGAATTCTTTAGCAGCAGACTCAGGAAGGTATAATCTAATAGCCTTTGCTCTACCCTAACAAGCTATTAATAATCTGTACTTACTGTCCTTTCATTTGACACAAGGTCTTAGTCTAGGAAATTAACTGTTTGTACCTTTACCCATAAAATATACAGGAAAAAAAAAACCTTGGGTCCCTAAACTAGCCCCAAAGAAAGGAATTCCTTCTCACCTGGGTGCCAGCGGATACAGCACCTCCACAGCACCATGTTGGCCTGGGGGCCAAGTGCCATCCCCTCTCTTCCCACAAGGCAATGCTGGTTGCCATGGCTACCACAAATGCTATGTTCCCAGTCACTGCCGGAAGTGCTTAGAGAGTACACAACACTATAGTGTTTTTCCTCCCTCTTTTTTCTACATTTACCAGTTATGAACTCTAGCTTAACTAACCACACAAATGTAGTTAACACACATTTTTTTTCTCTTCTTAGAATTCTGTGCTTATTTAAAGCCCCAACCTAATCCTCCTGGTATCTATAGGGGAGCTTCACAGTCAGGCCCCTTCTGGGACGTAAGGTACCTAGGTTGTCATCCTCCATCCATCTTGTTAGCCCTAAAACATGCATGCTTGATACCACTGTTATTGTCTATGGAATTGCTAACTATGTCTGTGTGGGTATATAAACTGGAAACCTTGTGGGACTGGGAGGAACATCAAGAGTGAACACTGAAAGGGAATAACAAGGAACAGTGAGGAACATCGACAGGGGACATCAAGAGAACACTGGAGAGAGCATAGAAGTAATAAATGGGGCATGATGAAAAGACTTATGTGAGCTCATTTAGTTACCCTCAGACCTTTCCAGTCAGTTTTCGCCAGCTATAGTGGTCCTTCTGAATCCTGAGAGGTTCGGGGGAACTGGACCTCAACATAAACCTGAATAGCTGAGGCCCATGCCAGTCTGAGTGTCTTTCACTGACAGCCAAGGCAATAAGTCGACAGACCCGACTACTGTTGAGGACCATGTCTGGGTCCCGGGTCCAACTGCAGCTAGGGTCTGTGTTGATGTCTGTGGCTCATGTCACCTCGGGGGCCATAGAAAGCGTGTGTGGTGAATGAGAAGGCCATGCTGTGCTGGCCTGCCCTTTGCTGGCCCAGAGAAAGCTGGCCTTGTTTCTCATTGGACACTGCAGCAAGAGAGCTGGCCTCCACCCTCAGGGGAAAGGTGGTCCCACTCCTTACCACAAGTGAGGGGAGCTGACTCCACCCCATTGCCTGAGGTGGGTGTCCCAGTGGCCTGGACTAACCAGCTCAGCTGCCACCAAGGCCCACAGTTGGGCCTTGGGTTGATCCACCCTAACATCTACCCTATCTAGGACCTGCTGCAGCTCATGAAGGGACTGGTCCTGAGGATCAATACCCGAAGAGTCTCCAGGACTTAGGGCAGGCACGGGATATCCCAGAGGAGTTCCAGTGAGGATCCAGTGATGATGGTGTACCAGAGACCAGAGGCCATGAGCCAGACCAGTGATTTATTGCAATGAATGTTTGCTAGTAAAGCTGATTGGATAATGTGGTATACTATGGCACCCTGAGACCCCCAATGCCACCAGGACAAATGAAGAGGTATCGGAGAGGCAGGAAAGAAGAGAAGAAGTTTTTGTGTGTTTGTTTTATTTGTCTACTTGATTGCTTTGTTTTGGGTAGATTTTCTTTTTCTTTTGTGGAGGGGTGTGGGGAAGATGTGGGGGGACTGAAAGTTGGCAGAATTTAGGTGCATGATGTGAAATTTCCCCAAGAATCAATAAAGAAGCTAAAAATAAATACAATGGTATTTTACAAAAAAATCTGGAAAATTTGTTTACAATATTAAAATATATTGTCAGAAAAGAGCAAATTCCCTCTAAGAGTAACTTTTCCTTTATTTTTCATAAAAATATTGTGTTTCACATGTAGAAGAATCAAAATAGATCCATTATCTATCACCATGCACAAAACTCAAGTCCAAGTGGATCAAAGAGCTCAACATAAAACCAACCACATGGAACCTCATAGAAGAAAAAGTGGGAAGTACACTTGAATGCACTGGCACAGGAGACCACTTCCTAAATATAACCCCAGTAGAACAGACACTGAGAGTAACAATTAATAAATGGGTCCTCCTGAAACTGAGAAACTTCTGTAAAGCAAAAGACATGGTCAACAAGACAAAATGGCAGCCTACAGAATG
>LOJH01051550.1:0-12495 GCA_001685095.1 Ellobius talpinus
GGTCCTGACTTCCTTGTTCATAATCTCCTTCCTTCTGCTCCTCATTTGGACTAGAAAGTATAATTTAAGACCACAGAGGGACAGTAAAATACTTAAAGATTTGTTTCTTTTTAAAAATAATTTTGTTATTTTTTTATTTTGTTTGCTTTGGTGTTTTGTCTACATGTATGTCTGTGTCAAGGTGTCAGATCCTGTAGTTTTAGGTAGTTGTTAGCTACCATGCGGGTGCTTGGAATCACACCAGGGTCCACTGGAAGAACAGTCAATCCTCTTAACTGCTGAGTCATCTCCCAAGCCCCTAATGATTTATTTCTTGAAGGCAATATATCATGCAGAGACAAATTTAGATTAGAAATGGCAAGGGGCCTGTCTTCATGGGTCTGGACAAGGTCTGTTGTATATACGTTATGGCTCTTAAATTGATGTTTGTGTGGGACTCCTAACTCTCAGAGTGGGTGTGTTCCTGACACTTGCCTATACTTGAGACTCTTTTCCACGTTAGGTTGTCCTGTTCAGCTTGGGTGTGAAGGCTCTTGTCTTGACTTACTGCATTTTATTTTTTTTTTTTACTTGGCTGTTGTCTCCTGTAGGTCTGACCTTTTCTGAAGAGGAAAAGAAGGGGGAGGTGGGGTGGTGGTGGATGCTGAGACGAGTGGAGGCAAGGAAAATTGTGGTCAGGCTGTAGATGTATTATATGAGAGAAGATCTATTTTCAATTAAAAGAAAATAAGATGTAAAAAGAAACCCTATGACACATTTGTAAGCTCCTAGCATGTTCAATGAGAGAAACACACAACTGAATGGGGCTCCAGGAAAGACAATGATAGAAGTGTAAGTAATGTAGGTCAGAGATTGAAGATGTATAAATGCACGGCTGTGCTAGAACATATCCACAGCATGACAACAACAACATATGGTGACATCTTTTGCAAATTCACAACAAAATTTCAGTAGGCAAATTAAGAACTATAACTAAATAAATGGAGCCAACTTCCTGCTGTCTTGGGAACTCTTTCTTAAGTCCAACAAAAACTCAGTTTCTCACACAGGATATCCAAATTTGTCTATCACAAATGAATGGTTTCCTTATTTATAATGAGCTTCTGAGCAATGGAGAAAGTAAAACAATATGTTAAAAGATGAACCCAAAAATTACAGAAGAAAAGATTTAAATTGCTTATAATCATATGAGATGTAGTTAGGTTAATATCTGATAAAATTCAGAAGATAATAATTTTCCGCCTATAGTTTATTATAGAATGAAAAATATGACCAGATGTTCTTTAGAGAGGCTTGAAGAAATAATATTTCATTCACTGAAAGTACATATTTAAAAGATGACAATTGTGCAGGCAAAATTGGCAATAATAAATTTCAAATCTGATGTAGTTATCTTCACCAAATTAATTCTAATTTCTCTCGGTTTTATATTTTCCATGTGGCAAGTTTTGCCCAATGTGAGTGGAAATTGCTGCATAGTATCTCAATAAAGACTCTAAGTATCTGTTTGTATACCAACTCTGTCTTGTTGCAATATTTCATATAAGTCACAAGTGCTCTCCTGCCTTGTGTTCTGCAATAAAGATTACGCCAGCAATGGAGCAAACTACGTGTTATAACTATCCTATCCTGAAATCCAGGCACTACCTAGAGCAAAGTTGCAGTTAGCACACAATTGTACTCTGTATGACTAACAAGTAAATACTCAATTTCAGCTATACTTACAACAGGCTGAGTTATGAAATAATTGTATTTATCAAAAAATACCATTAAGTAATCTTTATTATTTATAAAGAACATTCATTTGGGTCTTATTTAGTCATAATTGTGGTTATATACACATTCTTTTTAGTAATTATATCCACTCTTCATATATTTAGAATATGGCTTTCTTAAGTATCAATTTTTATTATTTTTTGAAATACAAATACAATATATTTTCTTATTTAAGTTTTTATATCCCTTTTTATTCCAATATTTGAGATATATTATAATGTTAATAGTTGTTATACAAACTAAAAAAAATAAAATATAAAAGTAAAATATGAACTTTTTATGAAATTTAATTACTTGCACATACCATCTATAACTAAAGGTGAAAATCTCAATGTTTCAAAATAAACACTTATCAACTAGAAGAGATTATTAATATATTGTGAATCAATAGAAAATGAATGATGAAAATTAATATACTTT
Organism: Ellobius talpinus; assembly: GCA_001685095.1. Lineage (NCBI taxonomy): Eukaryota > Metazoa > Chordata > Mammalia > Rodentia > Cricetidae > Ellobius > Ellobius talpinus. The sequence goes on from LOJH01051550.1 coordinate 2,197, forward strand.
CAACTTCTGCCCAATTACGAGGAATAGTTAAATGATAGATTCTCAGTATTCGGCTAATTGTCCTTTCCACATTTGTGGTGTGATTAAATGCAGTAAGGCATTTAAATCAGAACAATTTATTTCATATAACTTAACTTATAATGACTATCTTTTGCCACTGATACACAATAAATGTAATTTTGTACACTTCTAACATAAATAGTCAAAATTGTGTTTTGATTCTTTCTTATTTAAATCCCTAACAGTTACTGAATGTCTTCTGTTTAACTTGTTCCTTTGTTCTTTCGGTCTTTTAAAAAGTAAACTTGGTTAAGGTGATATTTTTATGCTCATAGAGAAATGTCCTCTGTATTACTTACATGGCTACAAACAACAACAACAAACAGTCTTCTTTCTTGCTCTTATGTAGCAGTTCACAAAGATGATTCCATATTCTCCAAATTTACTTGGAGGTCTTCTGTCGGGCTTCTCTCTTTGGCAAACATCGACAGTTTCCATCTGTTGCACTTCCCATCTGTTAGTCAGTGCGAAGTTGTTTTTAATCATCCATCTCTCATCATGCTGGGAGTCTGCTGGAAAGAATCAATGGATATGGCCGTTTCCACAATCCTACATTTGTTTTCAATCAGTCAAATGTTCTATGTCTGAATTCGGATGATACTTAGTCATTTGGGAAGTATTTTAAAGATTCAGTAGGTATCTGAAAAATAAAATTTTGCTACTTTAACAGAACCTAACCCCCTCTTTTAAGAGTTTATTCATCTTGACATGAATATGGTGGTGGTGGGGATTAGAGAAAATGTGCACATTTGTCTGACAGTTTGGTTCTGTTTGTTTGTGTGTTTATTTGATTTGTGAAATGGTTTCACTTGTAGTTTCTGCCAGGATTCACAAGAAATATAACATGGAAAAAGTTGGTGCTCTACAAAGAGATATTGTGTATACTTCATAAATACTGACTATGTGTATCCTATCGAACTGGCCAACTGGACAGAAGCTGTTGTAGAGCCTGGTTAAAAGGTAAGCAGAGAAGCAAATTGACTTGAACTGTATTGGAGTTTATAAGGAATTTGAGTTTGCAGATATACTTGTCTAGAATATTGGCTTTGTCATTTAAAAATTGGCAAAATAGATGAGATCTAGCATGTTCAGGACTGGGAAGTAAATGTGGTCATGGTGTAAAATGTGAAATTTCCAAATAACCAATAAGAATATTATGTTAATAAAAATGTACAAAACATTTCATCAGCATTCTAGATTTTTACTTTATATTAAAAAGTGAGGTATTACCTAACTATAATTATGAGAAAATATATTTTATAACATAAAAATTTATACATAATGGGTTCTTCAATTATTTAAGATATTTTACTAATGTAATCAAAATAATTTCTGACTTCTTAGTATACAGTTATAAAAATGATGTGTGAAGTGAGAACAAAATCAACAAAATAATAAAATAAATCTGATTAATTATATTAGAAACTTACAAAGGAAATTTTAATTCAAGTGGAATGAGATGGTTAAAGGAAAGATTCAATAAGAACTTTTCTATAGCAAGGAAAACATTGTACATAAATACACCCATATTCAATCTCAGTCTCAATGGGGCAGCCACTTGATCATTTTGTAAGTATTAGGAAATATTATAGAAAGCCCACTGGAGATTTTTTCCTCATGGCCAAAACTAACAAGTTCATTACCTTCTTTGCCATGATAGCATTGAAAGTCAGCTTGAGTTTTTAAGTATGTGTGGATTTGGTAGAAGTGTTGACTTAAGAATAAAATGTTCAAAGGCTTTTATTCCCCAACATAATTTCTCTGAGTGGGATGGTTTACTTACTGTGTCTGAATAGTTCTCTCTATCATTTGAAGCCCTTCCTCCTAGCCTGTATAATTTATCTGATGACATTTTAAGGGAAAATAGTAAGCACGGAATGGTAAAAGACATATGAAGACTTTTAGTTACTTACTAATACTTTATATTTCAAAGTGTTTAAAAATATATCCATAAAAAGGTGATTTCTTTTGAAACAACACTAGCATCACTAGTTAACACCAGTAACATAAATCTTGTTTAATTTATCTCTAAGGTAATGAGTGATATTATGTTAATGTGATCAGTGTACAGTATGGGAAATTTCTAAATAATCAACAAAAATATTCTTTAAAAAATGCATACATGAGTAAGTGCAACCCTTGATCTAAAACATTCTGTACTGGGAGAAGGAGGTGAAAGCCTAGAGCTCTTGTAGCCTAAGGCAATATAAGAGAGTAAACACTTTCTCTGCAGGTAGAAGTTAATTTAAATTTCTAAAGATGCTTCAGGGATAAGTCCTGAAATGGTGCCAGCAATGCTCAATTCACTTTTCCCTTGTTCACTTTACAGGACGGTGGATTCCCTTGGGCCAAAGACAGCACACTGTTCACATTTCCAAGTCGTTTCCACCATTATTACAGCTGTGAAATATCCTGTGACTTAACTGAACACTCTAGAAGAGCATAGTTTTCAATTTGAAATGAAAATAGCTTTATTTCATTCACAATAGCTTCAAAAATATACCTTAGAGTTAATATAGCAAACAACCCAAAAGAATTAAGCAAAGCAAACTGTAAGACACTATACAAAATAGTGAAGAAAATTCTAGAATATGTGAAGACCACCCATGTGTGTGGATTGGTAAGATCTATACCCTGTACCAACCTACAAAGAACAAGCAATGTACAGAGATTCAGTGAGAATGGTCAAAATTCCAAAATAATGGAGAAAGAATACTTTTATATGGAAACACAGTAGTCTCTGTGTAGCCTAAACAACCTTGAAAATTTAAACACTGTCAGAGGTGTCATTATATCTGATTTCATCCCTAGCTTAAAAAAATCATGCACAAGTACTAGAGCAGACATATTTATCAGTTTTATCAGTGGAATGGAATCAAGGTCTCGGGCAAAAGTTCCTACACCTGCAGCTATGTGATTTTTGACAAAGCTGTCAAAAACATATGTTGCAGAAAACACAACAGCTTTACCAAATGGTGGTGGTGAAACTGGCTAGTAAACATAGAGCAATGAAAAGCAATCTTTCTCTCTCAATTGGTAATCTTTCTTTCTCATCTGTACACAAATCAATTTGCAGATGGGTCAGAGATTTCGAGGTTAGTGTCCAAATTCTAAAACTTCTAGCAGAACAAATAAGGGATAATATTTGTAATAATAAGGTACATAATCTGTCTAAGTCCTCTATGAATAGGACTCCAGTTACCTAGAAAATAAGAGCTACAATCAAGAAGTGGAACATCAAGGAATTAAAGAAAGCTTCAGTACAATTCTAAAGATAGCCTGTGGACAGAGGAAAGGCCAGGGAGCCTCCATCATATACAAAGAACTGCCGGCAACTAAGAAGTGTTGACATCAAGAAAGTTGTTCTCTATCCTTAACTTTCAGGGATATGCAAATTAAAACTACTAAACCACTCAGAGAGGACAATATTAGGAAATCAAAGACAGCAAGTGCTGGGGGGTTGAGGGCAATTGGGAAAACTCATGTACTCCTGGTGGAGTTAAACTGGTGCATTCATTATGGAAATCATTGCAGCACTTTCTTAGAAAACTGGCGGTACTTAATGACCCAATTTCGTCTCCTGAACACAGTCCAACAGACTCCTATTTTATATTACAGAAACACATCATTCCTTCTGTTTGTAGCTGTTCTATTAACACTAACTACGTCACAAAAGCAGAATAAATGAGCCAATTGATGAATAGATTATAAAAATGTGGCTTTTAAACATAATAGAATTCCATTAATCTGTAAAGAATATTTAAATTATATTTGGAGATAAACAGATAGTGATGGAGCAGATTATACTGAGTAAGGTAACTCAGACTGAAGAAGCATGTTCTCACTAATGTTGAATCTTAGCACCAAAGCTTTTATGTATAATTTGAAATACATAAAATCCTGAAATCTAGAAAAATATTACTTGGATTATTGTGGGGAAGCAAAAAAATAAAGGGAAGGCATAGTAGAAAAAGGAGCTATAAATAAAAAAAGAGGAATAAAGTAGTAGGAATTTTAAGTGAGGAATGGGATGCTAGATAGGGTGTAGGACATTTTGATCACTAACTCTAAGGGTGCTTGAAAAAACAGTATGGAAATATTTTTAAACTTCCTTTGAGTGTGTATGTTTTTCTTATATGATATACTTTTATATACAAAAAATTAGTTGAAGTCTTGCACAGGGGATTATTCTCTGCCCAGAAGCTATGGGTTGCCATTAAACAAACAAACAAACAAACAAAAACCATGAACCTCAAGGTCTGGGATGGAATACCTTTCCTTTCCCTATATTTTTTTGAAGATACTACATACCTCGGTCAAAGCATTTGAGGAATCATGGTAATACTGAGTTGTAAATATTATGCTCTCTGTAGTTGGTGTTTGTTTTGTTGGAGGCCGAAAACTCACACCCAGTTGTGACTCTATGAACTGCTCTATTAAATGCCTTGGCAAGTTATACTCATTTCTGTAACAGTGGCGCAAATGTACGTTAACGATTGGTTGCTGATTGTCCTTGAGACATGTTCCACAAGAGGAGACTATAATCTGTGCTTCAAATCCAGCTAAGAAATTATGGTTGGGTCTCCAAAGCTCCTGGAGTAAACATGTTACTATTTTTTCTACTAAATGTACATAGATCCAAATTGGCTCCTAATTTACTATTTCTGTACACAAAGATTTGTGTAGCTCTTATACATCATTAGAAATTTTTTCTTTTTCTTTTTTTTTTAGAATGTGTAGAATGTTGTGTAGAAATTCACATCTGGCCAAAGTGCAGTGTAAATCTCAGAAGAGTCTAAACCACAAAGAGAAGAGGTTAGCACATCTCTCCCTGCCAAGGATCAGGGGCCATCACAAAAGAGGACTTGGAAAGATTGTTGAGAGCAAGAGGTCTGGAGTGCCTAAGCAAAACAGTGACTCTGAACAATACAGGACCCCTACACCCATGAACTCATACTCACTGTGATCGTTACACGAGATAAAGTCAGTTAACTTTCTAGTATGAAGAAATAAGTGACTTACTAGCCAATCCCCATGAGGAGCTATGAATACTTAGTACTTGTGAAAAAGGCACAATCAGTTTACTTCAACATCTCTCTTATGGCAGATCAACTATGTTTCAATGAATGATACTACTTCCAGGAATGCATACATGGACAGCCGTACAAATTGGAGTGAAGGGAGAGAGAATAAATTTGGAGGTATGCTTGTTGCAAGGAAGTATCTTCTAGACATGACGGTATTATTGCCCCCATGTAGACTCAATAAAAGTGTTGCATGAATAAGAACTGTATAGTAAGTCCAGAAGCCAAGATCCTATAAGGCTGGGTGAAATGTTCAGGGCTCCAGGTCTAGATCAACACATGTAGGGAGACACTGGCTGCTAAGGGAAGAACAATCAGTTTCAAGAACGAGCCATCTTATAGCTTATTTAGTCCAAGTGGTCAGCCATTAGCATGTATACATTTGAGTAAAAATAAATGCATGCACTAGGATTATTTCTGCATATTTAAGGTACAGTATATATGAATATTTGTATGTATATGTGTGTGAAATCATTAGTTAGAGAGAGAGGTGAGAAGACAAGAGAGAAATTAGAGATGGTGGTCAGAGAAGTAGAAACAATGCAAATATACTACACTCATTTATGAAATTCTCAAAAATATAAAATGTTTAAATAAAAATTTAGTTGGATAAACTATATCTGAAATATTAGTTACAATGTAAAAGTATAATCAGTTTCTGTAGAATAACAAAAAATTTTGGTTCCTCCATAAACTTTGTCATATAATCAGTGAGCAATAGCAGATGTTGGGTAACACAGAGAAATTGGAAGATTAAGAACTATAGGTAATAAACATAGATTAGTCCATCAAAGCTTCTTTGAGAATTTTGTCAAGAATTCAGTCTAGGGCTGGTCACTTAGTACTGGTAACAAATTAGGGCATTCTTTCAGTGAAAAACAGGTTCTCCTCTTGGCAGTTACTAAGTATCTACAGCTCTGCATCTAAGTGTGGAGCCTCAGGAGATTTTCCCATCCAACTTCCCTGTCATTTACAGAAGACAGTCTTGCAGTAGATGTCAAGATACACTAAATATATTAATCAGGGTACGTTTATAGATTAATAACTTTTATGCATATATCTATATAATTTTAATAATTAAAGAAAAAGCTGCTAATGTTAAAGGTATTGGGAGAGGATGAATGGGAAAGAGAATCAAGAAGTGGGAAAATTATAAGAAATATATATATATATATATGAAAAAAATTAAAGTGAAGGAAATCTAACTTATTCTTTCCTCTAACTGGGACATTGTGTACTTGATCAAAAGAAACTATTATGCAATTCCATGGTTTGGAATAGCTATTTCTGTAGATATTCATTTGAAGTCCCTATTTTTAAGACATTAATAAAGGTTTACAGGTTAGATTATTTATCATTTTCTTTTAAATCATGTTTGTTATGCTTGAACGTACTTTTTCCCTTCATTTAAAATATGTTTTCATAAATTTTGATCATATGTGCTTGGTGCTTTTTCCTGTATATTTCCTCTGTGTTAGTAGTAGCTGAAGTCCAAAGACTTTTGAAGAATTTCCCTATAGTCTTCTACTACTTAAGTACCCTTTCAAACATACGAATTTGTTACATTCTGTGTTTCATAGCACATGAGTCATGGTTAATAGACACTGGAAGATAGACAATTTTTAAAACAAAAAAATAAGCAAATTTCAAACATAGTTTTTAATATCTAAGCAACTTATCAGTGATTTCTAACTTCTGTGGACTTTCAGTGAGTGATCAAGATGCACAGGCCACTTTAACTACTCGCCATGGTATAGATGAACAGTAGCAGTGCTTTCATGTTGCCAAAAAAACTTAAGGATTGTGATGTTAATTCTGATTTTCCCCTAACAATGAATAACCTAAAAACAAAACTTGGGGCTTAGCTCTGTGGGGGTATTTTAGGGTAAAATAATTGAGTTGAGAAGACCGCCATAACTGAGTGTGCACCATTCCGTGGGGTGGAGTCCTGGGCTGAATTGAAAGGAGCAAATGAACTGAGAATAGCATGCTTTGCTCTCAGTCTTCTAATTGCACATACAATATGGCCATATGTCTGACACTTCTGCTGCCATGACTTCCCTTCTTTGGTGGCCTGAAGCTTTACACTGAGCCAAAATAAATTTCAAGTTGCTTTTTCAGATAAGCTGTGACAATAACAAGGGAAGGAAATGCTGCAGGATAAAGCAGACAATAAGTGTAATAGCTGTTCCTTTTGGCCCCCAAACCAAATTACAAGTGATAACAAAAAGTAGCAACATTCTTCCTCAAATTTAAAGCTATATCCCAAGTTTTGAAATACAAAGTTATGAGTCTTGCTGACAGATAGCTTATACCAAATACTTTAAAGCTAAATATTTCTTTCCTGTTGCTACACAATGGCTGGATATTTTATTGAGCATGGGTCAGACATGATCTTCAGAGAAGAGCAATTTGAGATCCTTCAAAAAGTAGCAAGGAACAAAGTCCCTGAGAAATGCCCAGTGTTTCTCTTTCTTTATCATTATGTGCCCACTCTGCCTCTGAAACTGTTTCTTTTTACTCTAACATAAGGAGGCATAACTCGTTTCTTCCTCCCATCCCCAAGAGCCTTGAGATCTTGTTTCCTGTTCTGTTGTTTCTCTTTAACACCAATAAATGTTCTCTTTTAAATATATTACTAAATTATTTTGCCAATAAGACTATAAATCTCCAAAAGTGATTTTGTAATGCTGAGGCTAAAACAGGAGAAAGAGTAAAATTGGATGTACATATTGAAATAAATAATTATAATTTGACTTGTTTTACAACCCTGAAGTCTCCATTAGATAATATTTTTGAATAGAGAATCAGTTTCAACAAAGCAGCAGGATACAAAACTAACTCACAAAACTCGTTAGTTTTATGGGTAAAAATTTTCAATTTGTCTAGAAAGATTTTGAGAATGAGGAGAATCCCATTCAAAAGATATTAAAATTATCTAGGAATAATTCTGACCAAGGAGAGACTTGTACCATGAAAACATTATTACACTGGAGAAATTTATTGCAAGATGGAATTAACTGGAGTAATACTGTTAAAAATTAGCTGTAGTACCAAAATCAGACTACAAATAAATAATTTTTTTATAAAAATCCCAAAGATAGTCTGCTTAAAAATGAAACCAATAAAACTTTTTATGCAAGCACAAAAGTACTAGAGGAGCCAAGATAACCTCTAACAAAATGAGGAAACCAGAGTTATTACAAGTGCTGCCTTCAAGTGGATTATGTCACAGTAACAAAACCATCAAGGGCAGACAGAAAAACACCTATGAAATCCAGTGGAACAGTGAAGAGCACCCATAAATAAACCTCCATCCATAGCTACATTATCTATTATAAGCAATGTTATGTAAAACATGTTCTTGAAAAGACAGGTTCTTTTTCTTATTTGGGGGGTTGTAATTTAATTACAACTTTAACTCCATCTAAATCCTCCCATATACCCTACTTTTTCTTTTTCAAATTTGAGACCTCTTCATTCTTTAACATTTATTGTATGCATATATAGAGAGATGTATATCTATAGATATTCCTAATTATAACCTGTTTAGTCTGCATAATTTTATGTTAATATTCATTTTCAGAGATGTCTAGCTTCCTTAACAAATAATGCTGTAAAACTACATTTCTACATACAGAAGTATGAAACTAGACCTATAGCTCTCACACTACAAATCAATCAATTTCTGTTTCATCAATGCTTCTGCTAAGATCTAGAATTTTGAAACATCTTGTAGAGAACCATCGGAAAAATAATACAAAAATAAACTAGGTAATTTCTTTTTGAAAATGGAAGCTAAACACTTTTAATTAACTTTTACCAAGAAACAAATGCCTTACTACACAGTTTCTTTTTTCTTTTTCTTAAATATTTATTTATTTATTTATTATGTATACAATATACTGTCTGTGCGTATGTCTGCAGGCCAGAAGAGGCCACCAGACCTCATTACAGAGAGTTGTGTTGCTGGAAATTGAACTCAAGACCTTTGGAAGGGCAGGTAATGCTCTTAACCACTGAGCCATCTCTCCAGCCCCCACAATTTCTTAAATCTTTTTATGTCAGCAATTGTGCTACTCAGTAACTTGTTTGATATAGTAAAGAGAATTACAACTTTAAACACAACTTTCTTATTATTCTTTAAAATTATTTTGCATACCAACTACAGTTTCCCCTCCTTCCTCTCCTCCTGTTCTCTTCCCTCCTGGGCCTTCCTTTTATTCCCCTCCCCCAATTCACTCTTCCTCCATTCCATTCAAATGGGGTAAGGCCTCCCATGAGAATCAACAATATCAAGTTGAGGCAGGACCAAGCGCCTCCACACTGGATCAAAGCTAAACAAAGCATCCCACCATAGGGACAGGAAAAAGCTCCATGATGACAATTAGGGTAGTTACTACTCTGATTACAGGAGAAGGCCAGTTCAGGCATCCTTTCCACTATTGCTAGGAATTCTAGCTGAGGTCATCTTTGTGGATTCTTGGGACTTTCCCTGGCACTATGTCTATCCCTAACCCCATAATGGCCCCATCTATAAAGATATCTCTTTCATTACTCTTCTTCTCCTTCCCACACTCAACTCGATCATCCTAATCCCTCATGTTCCCATTCCCCCATGCCCTCCAATCTACTGCCCCACCCTGTCCAATCCAAAATTATTGTGTGGTGATACTTTGTTTGTGCTTGAAAAAATAAAGCTTGTCTGAAGATCAGAGTGCAAAGCTTGTTAGCCATAAAGGACAGGCAGTGGTGGAACACACCTTTAATCCCAGAACTCAGGAGAGAGAGGCAGATGGATCTCTGGGAGTTCAAGGCCACCCTGGGAAACAAAGCCAGGTAATGGTGGCTCACAAATTTAAATCCCAGCAATTCTGTCTGTTTCAAAGAGACAGCTCTCAGTCTGAGGATTCATGGAGACATGATATCCCATTCAGTCAAAGGATTTAGTAAAGGGAAGAACAAGTGACTAGCTGTCCTGCTTCTCTGATCTTTCAGCATTAACTCCTAATATCTGACACTGGGTTTTTTGTTTTTGTTTTTTTTTATTTTCTTTATTATTATTAAAAATTGCCACCTCCTCCCTTCCTCCCATTTTCCGCCCCCTCCCCCATCCCCCCCTTTCCAGTCCAAAGAGCAGTCAGGGTTCCCTGCC
>LOJH01051556.1:0-12494 GCA_001685095.1 Ellobius talpinus
GTGGAAAATTTTTTTAATAACAATAAAAATGTGTCTGAAATAAAAAAAGAAAAAAAAAGATGGGGCTCCTAACAGCTACAACACATCTTGCTGCCTGAGGAACATGACAGAGTATCAGAACAAACCTAGTTATCAAAACAGAATCCAGGTAAGACAATTTAGGTGGATGGGAGGGTCAGATGAAGGGCAACTGGAATAGTGCTGGAGACAGAATTCCTTTATTATTTCTCAATCCAATCAGATTTCACGCTAGGAGTTATGGGCAGGACAGACACTGAAGTTTGGAAGCTAAATGGCCCCAATTATAAAGGTCTGGAGTGGAGGGAAGAGGGGAAGCCATGCAATCAATGAAAGGACAAAGGGTGAATGTAAGTCCAGGTCCAGAGAAAACAACAGAGCTATAACTTTACAGCTGACATCAGTGCAAAGATATGGGTAGAAAAAACATGATACAAAGCCAGGGGTGCAGAGGCTGTGGGGACCTCTGATCACGGAGAGCAGACTAGAACAAAGATAGCCACATGCCTCTGCAGGTGAGTCACTTTGGAGATTAGTTTGACTTTGGTTTCTTTGTTTTAAATGGACAGCCTGGTCCCTGGTTCATGTCATTCCCAGACCAGAGTAATAGTAACCATTCATTATATGTTTCTCAAATCATGAACAAGTATGGATATAAAAGAATAGCCCTGCATTCTCAAAGCCAATACATGGCGCTGACATTGTAGGTTGATATGATTAATGCAGGTCATAGAAGTAATTAAGAATCAAAGGGAATAATTTTTTGGCACACAGAGTGGTCTATAAATGGACTGCCTCTAAATGCCTTTAAAGTCTTAGGAAATCAAGCCTTAGGAATCTTCTAAGCATTCCTTTGAACAGAAAGAGCTTCACCAGTAGCAATTCTAATAGACTGGCCCCAACAACAAAGGAAAAGAACGAGCCTGGGATGGTCACAAAGAGGCCTATTGTGCAGGGCTCACTCCTTTATTCTCACAGATCCAACATAGCTGTGTGCTTGTTCCTGTAAGGACTGGAGAAATGAGCAGCAGAGTTATGAGAGAGCAGCACACTCTGAGTTTGGGGATGCAGGGCTATAATTCAAGCTATGGGGAGACTGAGGCAGGAAGATTGTGAAGTCAAGGCCAGTCGACTTAATGAATCCCTGTCCCCAAATGACGGAAGGCTAGGGATGTAGTTCAGTGATGAAGAACAAGACACCAAGTTCATTATCCGGTACAACAAACAAAAATCAAACAATAAATCTAGTACTGTGCAGAATAGACATAAGTCGTGAACAACTAAAGGATGAAATGGTGGTGTGCTTTAATAACAAATAAGCTAATCTTACAAGACTAAGATTTTCTTAACTGAATGCAAATTCAATACTGATTTAACATTTAGACTTCTGGTTTTACCCACTTCGTGTTCTCATTGTCTGAACTAAACTTTTATACCCAGACATTTATTGCATCTTAATAATTTATATTATTAATCTTGTTAGAATATGCTTTGAGATTTATATTTTGGCTATTCTTGTAATAATTATATTAATTAGTTGAATTTTTCATTTGACTGGTCTTATGGCTCATTATTAAAGCTTCTGCAATACAGCTTTACGATTCCCAAAGGATTATTTCGTTTTACGAATTCATGTCTTCACTAGAACATATCTCTGAGTAACATAATCGAGGATGGAACTTGTGTGATTCAGCCTATGATTAATGGATGTTATGGATTTTTGTTGACCCTGTACAAGAAAGGCAACATGCCTGCATGTGGGCCCTTCATTCATAATATTGGCACTGCCTCAACATGTCGAATACTGCCGCTGGCTTTGCCATCCGGGACTGGAGACATCATAGACTGACTGCATTTATTTTCTACACAAATAACCTCAGTTTTCTTACTTGAATGCTTTCAGAACGTTTTGTTTTCTCCTTTGAAATTCGGAGCCCTCAGCAGGGTACGTCTAAATATTGGCTTCATTTCATTAATGCTGCCTGCTTCCCAGTGAGACCCTTCATTCTGTGAACTCAACACTTTCTCCAGTTTGGAAAGTTTTCCACAGACACAGCTTTGATGGCTGATTCTTCCCCTATTTATTCTGATCTCCGTTCATGGAGCTGTGGTGTGGACACTCCTTACCTTTCATTTTTCATCTTCACTGTCCTCATCTTCTCATCTTAATCCCTCCGCCCTGTATCCTAGGCATCCTCCCTAAGTGTGCCTCACATCACTGACTCCCTTTGTTTCTATGGTGTCAGGTTTTCATCATTACAACTTTCAGTGTTCATCATTCTTTCTCAGCTGGCAGCATTTAGCATCATCTTAACAATCACCTTGTCTACCTCTGTTTTCATCTCAGTTTTTTTTTACTTATTTCATTCTTTCTACAGCTTCATAGTGTTTGTGTTTTAAATTATTGAAATCATAAAACTAAATGGATACAAATTTTAAAGAACCTTTTGTTGGAAAAAATTTCACACAATATATTTTGATCGTGTTTTTCTCTCCTCCAGTTCCTCCCACAACTTCTATACCTCTGTTTCTACCCAAGTTTATATTCTCTGTCTCTGTCTGTCTGCCTGTTTCTCTCTTAAAAACACAAACACAAACAGAAAAGAAACACACAAAACCTCTGCAAAAAAACCCCACAAAAATCAAAATGAGTAGGCAAAATCCATATAAGACAAAATGTGACCAAAAAGCAAAATAAGATACACAGACATGAATAAATCTACAAAATGACTACTGAGTTTGCTTTGTAAGGTCATCTACTCCTGGACAGGAGACCTGCCAGATGTGATTAATATACCCAGTGAGACTCCGCTGGAGAAAATTGATTATTGCTTTGCAGGGGGTAGCAATTGCAAACGCTTCTAGGTTAGGGGTAGGAGCCCATGAACTACAGTGCATCATTGTTGTATTTAGGCATGCATCGATATATTCTTTTCCAGTGACACAAAAAAACACAGTTTCACACATTTTTTCTTATTTATTCACACTTACAAGCAAGCACAATAGACTCATAAGAGGAGTCTATATAGTCCTTCGTGATTTCTCTAGTAGCCACCTATGCACTGTGAAAATCTTCTCAAACATCAATCTGGAAATGCCGGTCGATCTGCACATCTACTATTCTCTAGTATTTTCTAGTATTTGCCTGTCACTCATCTGGTGTCTCTGCTGGATGAAGAAGGAGGAGACTACTCCCAGATGTTGTTGTACAAATATATATATAGATGGATACACACCTGCATAATCAGTGTGAAAAAACGAGGATCACAACCATATGGGCTATAGTGAGGAGTCTGAAAGCTTGTGTCTAGTACATTTTCTCACGCTGATGCAGCTCAAACTCAGATGCTGGCAGAGGGACCATTCTATGTCCCTTCATCTCACTTTAGAACACTCTAAAGATGGCAAAACCACAGTGATTTGAGGCAGCATACAGTTGCCCCTTAACCTTTGGAGTAATTATATTTAATTTACTCTAATATATGCCAATTAAAACAAAGAATAAAAAGTAGTCATTTTTCAGTTTTTAATCCAGTTGGTATGTATGTATGTGTGTTAATTCTATAAATTGTGTAAAATAATTCAAGTGGTAAATAATAATAAAGGCTAAAGAAACATGGCTCAATCTTATTATTAACTATCTGCCTAGAAATACCTATAATATATGCAAATTAGTATATTTACAATATATGATTTTTTTAAAAAAAATCCCATCTGGGCTGACAATGCTCCCCCCAAGAGCCAAAGATCATCTAACAAAACCCCCAACACCAGTCATGGGAAGCCCTCCTTTGAGCTACGTGTAAGAATTGTCTAAGAAACTCCCAAAACATTTCAAGCTAACCACCATTAGTTGCACACACCCGAACCTAGAGGTGGAAAGTAGGTCTCTATTGCTAAAGAAACCATGCCCTGCAGACTCGGGGCCCAAGAACCCTGAGCTGGAAATGACCTGAGTGCCTCCTCCCTGTGGATCAGCTTTCATGGTACCAGAAGGCACCATGAAAACTTCCAAAGAAAAAAAGCAACCCATAGTCCCACCCAGCTGTGATACCTGTGGACCACACAGCAATCATTATGGCACCAAAACCCTAAGGGTGCAGTAGTGGCATGTTGTACTTTTGTGGTAGCCAACAGCATTTTATTCAGATTTAAGACCTGCTAAATATTAGGAAAATAATGCCTGGTACTGAAAATCTAACCATTACCCTGTGCTAGTGGTGTTACGGATCTTGGAGGAGAGCCTACAACCACTACTTCACCAAACCAGAATAATCCTTAATTACATTCTAATTGCTTGTCCTTCGGCCCACAGATAAGTGTAGTCTTCACCCCTCATGGAGGAAATGTCTCTTAGCAGCAGATGGAGACCTTCACAGAAAACCACAACCAAACAAAATTCAGAGCTGTGGAACCCCAGTCCCAATGAATACACCTTCTGTACCTAAGGCTCAGGGGTCATTGCAGAAGAGGGGTTCGAAATACTAGAAGAGCCAGAGGAACAGTGGTTTCATTTTGAGATGGTATCTTTTAGAAAGTTCATAAGCTACAGCCATAAAGTTTCACCTATACGACTGCCTAACCATGAGCAGAACAAAGACAACAGCAGACATGGTAAGGTGTGTGGGGGAAAGCCTAGGAGGCCTCAACCCTACGTAAAGAACTAAAAATCACTAAAGAATGCTAAGAGCAGGGAAAATAGTCTTCCCTAGGGAAGACCACACCAAAGGAGTCCCACAAACATATTTACAGGTAACCTTACATAAACAGTGAAGGCTGTAATTATGTATATAGGAATATATGTGAATATCCTTCTGTGTATATGTATGTATTCCTAAATGCATGTACACATATGTAACAACAATTAATGAAAAATTGGAGGTCATGAATTTGAAAAAGAGAAAGATGAGTCTCTAAGAGTGCTTAGAGGGGGAAAAAGGGGAAGTAAATGATATAATCTCAAAAGATAAAGAAATATTTTTAAAAGCTGAAAGCAAACTCACTATTTTCATCAAAAATATTACTTCTATATTGAATGAGCTGTACTAAATTCTCCAAAGTCTATCTCAAATTGCTGATAGCATAATCAAAAATTTGATTAGTTATTCCCAGTCTATTTACATGCATATACTTTGCTCATTTCAGATAACATTTCCTAATTAGACCCTCACACTCAAAACTCTAATCAATTATAATATCTATACCTTTATATGCATGCACACACACGATCAATTGTTATTTTAAAAGTTACCATCAGAGATTTGCAATGTGTATTTTAAGTAGGTCTGATACATATAAAAATGAATTTCTGATAAATCTTATTTTGCAAACCAAATTAGTTTGCCTATGTTTATGTAAAGTGTATTTTCTGAGCAACTCTGAGACTTGAATTATAGTTAAGAATAAGACAGAAACAGTCCCTAGAACACAATCATGTATTTCCTCCTTTGTTCTCAATGACACAACAGTGGCTATACTCACTTGTTTATCTAACCTCACAGTATGAAGAATACATTCCCTGTATCTTATAAAACACACATACAAGTAACATTATACAGACAAAGCAAGTTATATCTAGAAACATAGATGCATATCTAGATAAATATATACATGTAACTGTTTCAAAATAAGCCAAACAGAGACCACCACATGGGCATGCTTAAAGACACAAAGGAAATCCTTATTGCCACCAGAGGCTGCATGAGAAACTTATCCAAATAATGCAGACCTACGCCTTACAGTCCTTTGTCTTTTATGCATAAAAATCACATTCTGGTTGACACACACATGCAATACACACACACACACACACACACACACACACACACTTCAGTTAGCATGAAGCAGAACTACAGAAACAACCAAATAAAAAAAACAAGGCTAGTACATTTGGGGACCTTCCTGTAACTGTGGACTAGCTGTTTGATGGATGAGATGGATGAGGTTTTTGTTCCCATTTTTCCAGGTGTTTGAAAGCCTACATGCTGGGTTTTAAGGTCAGAATGGTGCTGCTAACATCAGTTGTGCTAACATCTTGGGGTTCGTTCCTTTTTCTACTGGTTCTATGGCATGAGTAAAATTGTGGAGTCATCTTGTGGCAGGAGATTATACCTTCCCGTAAGCACTAACAATTTAACTTTTCTTTACATAGTTATGTAGGCAGGTGAGCAAGCAAGGTATAGCAAGAGCTAGGAACAAAAGGATTAATGGAACAGCCATGGCCAAAACATCAGTTAATGGAAAAAGAACATGGTTTTGAAAAAGAACAAGGTGGGTTAGGTGGAGGGACTTGGAGAGAAGAAAGGGAAAGGGGAAATTATATAATTATGCCATAAATCTCAAAAATAAAATTTTTAAATACATTTTGACAATTTGACTTATAACAGACTATCAATTATTGAATCTGCAGACTCTGGACTCACTTGCTTAGTTATGCTGGCTCATATCCACTGAATCGTAAGCCACATCTGATATGTAACAAACTCTTCACTCGAAGACCTACCTGCTTTACCAACTGCTCTCATACACAACCAAAAGTGGTGCTTCATTTAGAGTAATCACTATGTCTCTTTGTTCCTTCCTACCTCGGTTTCCTTCCTAGTGACTCCCTGAACCATCCTCATCCAATCTCAGTCCTGCCCCCAGCTTCATCACCTTGTTGTTTTCTTGCTATATATGTAATAGCTGAATCACTATATATTTAACTTCAGACATTGGGCCAGCATTTATCTGAGTGGGATTATAGGGTAGCAAAAATTGGCGGAGCTGTCACAATTACACTTCATCTTGCTTAAGCCTCTTGTCGGTTAAAATATTGTGCTAGGCACAGGTGTCGAAGTAGTCAGTAAGTCTTGCTCCTCTTGGCCTTCTGTGGTCATTTATCATAGTGATTTAGTGTGAAGTTCGCCCGGGTAGCTATTCAGGGTAATAAAGCATTGTCCTCTGGAAGCTTCACTAATTCCTACCTGCTTATGTGTGCTCCCATGCTGGGGGCTGAAATGCAATCATTCTATATCAGAAAAACTGCAACTCCACTTGTGATGAAGTAGTCTTTTATGGGTTATTCTAGAAAGTACGTGAACATTCCTTGTAGGCCAAGTTTTAGAGAAATTATCTTAAAATAGTTCCTAAACACACTTCTTGATAACCAATTGTTTCTGGCTGTGCTTGAACTCTGCAGTGTTGCTATATCCATGGTAGGTTGAACATGGGAAATTTCCCTTTGTGTAAAGAGTAGAACTTAGTATACTTATCTTAGAGTAGCAAGTCAGGATTTAACATACTCAAATAATACATACATGTATAAATAATTCATAAATGTTCTAGATGGAACATTTTAAATTCTGTATTTAGCCTTCTCCTGTGTATCTGTATCTGAAGCCACCAGTTACTGGGAACTTGTCCTATTTCAGGAAAAGGAGAGAATGCAAAGGGTTGTTATGCAAAGGTAAAAACAGAAAGACATCATGTGTAACTTCATTTCTAAGTATTTTGCAAGTCAGTTGGTCATCCTTCAGTGATGAGATAAATGACCTGTGATATGTTTACAAGTGGGAAATTATGGAGTCTCTTCTATAAGTATGTCTTAATGCTTTTCATTGCCATATTTTGCATCTTCAAAGAGAATGCAACAATTTAGATTGTAGGGTATTTTCATTTTCACCCAGCACTCCGTACACACCCTTCGAAGGCATTCTGCAATTACAGTTTGATCTCATTCCAACCTCCAATAAACAGTTTGACGAGTCAGTCCCCAAATTTGCAGACTTAGAGCTGGTGAAAATTTCTGTATAAGTGGAAACAATGCCATGCATCTAACCACACATCTAACGATAACCAAGAACCCACCATCTTTTCACATATCAGCCTGAGCCCTGGGGAAAGAACCACACTTTCCTATACCCTGGGACACCCCTGACCACCAGGATCAGAGACAGAAAATTAACAAACTCAGTTAGCCCTAGATGACTACTCTGGTATGTCTACTAAGTATCTCCCTGTTTCATAGAAAATATTGGGTTTTGCCATTTGATTTTCATTGATGAGAGAGGAGAAATGGTATCTAACAATAGCACACAGGGGAACATGCTCACTCATTAAAAAGTATTTGGGAAGATAATCCATGTTTTCTTTCCACGTTTTTATATGTTGGGTCATTTAAAAGATCACAAATTTAAAATCAAGGATTATAGCTTCATTTATTTTCTTCATAAAACTTTGAGGAAAAAATGGTTTGATATGTGAGAGTTTAATTTTTGGTGATTTAGATTCAGGCAGTATGGTATAATAGTTTATTTGTCACAAAACTGATTCAAGCATCTGGGTTTAAATGTTGTTAGAGCCTATCCAATAATTTAGTGACTTCATCAAGCTTTCTATCCTCAGGTTCCCCTTCCTATAGGAGAAAATGTTACCTACTGTCTATTAGGGTTGTTAATTTTGATGGAAATTATGTAGCTACTCGTAGGAAGAAAAAATTGAGGTGCACTCAGAAAGGATTCAGAGATTAGATCATACGAAAATTCCTGATTTGGAAATTTTGAAGATAAAATTTGGTTACTTGAATTAGTTTTCTGTATGGTTTGTAAAGAATGGTGTGTTCAAAAAAATAAAAATAAAAAAAGAATGGTGTGTTCATTCACCTGCTGTGTATGTAGAGTATAAGTAAAGTATAATATTATTAAAGTATAATAATCTAAAGAAAATAACAAAACAATAACATTGCAATAGAAGTCTCAAAATATAGAGAAGATAACTTAAATGTCTTCTTCTTAATTTAACCATGGGATAAAGTGCAATTTAACACTGCATATGCAAATCTGGGTAGCAAAAGAGGATTAAAAAATCATTGCTAGATAAGGTAAAATGTTTTAGCAAGTGCTCAAGTGGTAAATGTTTCAGAATGAATGAAAAATAAAAATAAATAGCTCAGGGGATCATGAAGAAAAGGAGAGACCAGATGCTTGGGGCTTATTAGGTAAATAGAGATGCAGAATTTGCCATTTGCATATTTACCTATCTAGTTCATTTCTTCACTAATTCAAGTATAAATTTCCACTATAACATTACATATGAGACAAAAAAAATTGTCCTCCACAGAATCAGTGTCATAATCTTCGGAACCAGTGAATGTGTGGCTTTACTTGGCAAAGGCTTTGCAGATGTGATTAACTTTAGCATTCTAACATGAAAGACTATCCTCGATTATTCAACTGGACCATTGCAAGGGACCTTACATAAAAAGGAGGAAGGTAAAACTCAGATGAGATGATGAAACAGGTTCATATGAAAAAAATATCAGTGTTTCCCTGCTCACTTGGAAGATGGGAGAAAGGGATTCCTAGCCAAAGAACATAGGTAGCCTCTAAAAGATTGAGAGATAAGGAAGCAGATTCACCCCAGAGTCTCAAGGGACTACACAGCTCTGCCTACACCTTCATTTCGGTCCAGTAATATCCATACTTTTGACCTCTAGAGCTATAAGGTACTGAAATAGATGTGTTGAACTAGCACCTGTGTGGGGATTTGTTAAACAAATAATTTGTTATAACAAACTAACAAGCACACTGTGTTCTGCCACCAACTCATCCATGCCTGCCTCTGATTTATCTTCTTCACAGTATCCCTAAAAAAGTCATTTTTATAGTGACACTTATTCAAAACTTTCAATGGTCCCCCATCACTCAAGTAAAGGTCTGTCCAGAGCTAGAAGCTATAACATTTTTTTAAATCTCTTTTAAGTTTTAAGTTTGAGGAACTCATCACACAGATCCTAATTCCAAGTAGATCAGGCCTTTAGTTCACTGGTTTTACTTCTATTTCTTCCTTGAAATCTAATAACCCCTATATATCTATTTACAATAAAAATCCCAACACAAGGGAGAGATTTAAACTGTATTTTAAAAAAAGAAAATGGACAGGTTTGCATATTAAAAATATTCAATTGAACAGTATCTAAAACTAATCTGAGAAAGAAGAGACAAACATAACAGAAGAATATTTCCCACCTCTGATACCAATGACAAACACATGGATGACACTAGGAAATGAGCAAAATATTGAAAATGTCATTGGATGTGAAATGTCAGAAAAAACTCTACTTAAATTAAAATAATCTATAAATTAGTAAATGTTAAAACATAGTAGTGTCAAGTGTATACGCAAACACTCTCTAACAATGTCTTTAAATAATGAAAACCATGTACTCTACCAGGAAACCCACAGGCATGGAGGACAGATGCAGCCCTCACCTGGGGAAGGCAGAGATCCACCTTGAGTCCACCTGGCAGCACAGGGATATATCCCCACAATGGCCATGCCATCCAAAGAGGCCTGAGCTACCACCTGGGTCCATGGTGGTGATGTCTGGGCCTGCACTGCTGTAGGGGGCTATGCTTGGGTCCATGACCCAAGCTGAGTTTTGGGTGATGTCAGTTGCTCCTGTTACCATGGACGGACATACAGAGGCCCACAGTCTGAGCCTACACCTGAGGCCATGATAGTGTTTGAGGGTCATGTGGCCTTTAGGGCCATACAGATCTGGGACTCATGTTCTACCACCTGGGGCCATAGTGACTTCTGGATTTAAACCGCAGTTAAAGGCTATGTCTGGGTCCACGGCCCGGCTGCAGCTTCAGTTTGTGTTGATGTCCATGGCTCCTGTTATCACTGAAGACCATGAGGATAGGGCTGCATGGAGCTGGCTCCGCCCCTCACTGGCTGCAGCACTAGGGAGAACTGGCTCCTCCCTCCATCACCATCAACTGCTGCACTTGGAAGAGCAGGCCCTGTACCTCACCTGGGCAGCAGAGTGGAACTGATCCGCCGGCCCTGAAGGCCTAAGACTGGAAAAGTTGGCCCCACTATCTGCCTGTCTGGGCGGGAAAGAGATGTCCCCCTCATCCCTCGATACCTGATGAAAGCGGGAAAGCTGATCCCTAGGCCACTAAAGTGGAAGAGCTGACCCTAACCCTCCCCGCTGCAGCATTCAAGAGAGCAATTCTGCACCTAGCCTAGGTAGCAAAATAGAGGGGCAATCGTGCCCTGCTCCTCCTTTGCCATACGGTGGAGTGGGTGAGGGAGAGATGCCCTCCCCCATTCCTGCCCCTTGCCACCTGTGGTGGATGGGAGCCCTGACTTTGAGATCAGGAGAGTGGACCAACTGGACCCACCCCCACCAGCTGCAGCACTTAGAACAGGCCATGCACCTCACCTGAACAGCTTAGTGGAGCTGACCCTGTTGGTGAGGATGCAGAGGAGCCAGCGACATGAGAGCAGGAAAACTGACCCTGCCCGCCCCCTTGTTCACCATACAATGGCCCCCACTCCCCCACATACCCCTTGCCACTTGCAGCAGGCCTCAGGAGCACTGGCCTCAGGAGAACAAGAGCAGGAGAACAACGGGCCCTGCACCAACTGCAGCACTCAAGAAAGCAAGCCCTGGACCTTGCCGGAACAAAATAGTAGAGTTGGCCCTGGTGGTGTGGGTGCAGGTGAGCCAGGAGAACTGGCCCCACTCCTGACTGCCTATTGCAGTGGGTGAGCTAGCAGGGACGATGTTGGAGAGCTCACTCTTGTTTGTGTTGATGAGCTGACAGACTGACCAACCTTTTACCAACCAGGCCCAGAACTCGGGAGCTATGTATGAGTTGGCCCACCCCAACGTCCACTTCATCTTTGAACTACTGGAGCATGTGAAGCTGGGCCTGCAGATCCAAAGGTACATGATCTCCACAGCACAGGGCAGCAACAGGATATTCAACAAGAGTCCCACTGAGGGCCTATTATCAATAGCGCAGCAGGAGCCAGAGGCCTTGAACCTAACCAATGATTCATTGCAAAGAAAAATGATTCATTGCAATGAACAAACACTTGAAAGGAAAGATTTATGGACTATTGTGTGACTCACCATGCCTCCACGCCAAGACTTTTTTTTTAAGTTACTTTGGTTGTTTTGGTTTTCTGTTTTGTTTTGTTTTTCTTTTGAGTTTTGTTATGTTTTGAGTGGAGGAGAGGTTGCAAGGGTGGAGGGCAGATATGAGGGGACAGGGAGATGAATAGGTTTGGCATGTGAATTTGAAACCCACGAAGAATCAATTTTAAAAATGTACAATATATTTGGTGCCACATATTAGAGTTGTTGATTCCCATTTGATTAATCTGTCCCTAAAACTTCAGATAAATTTTTACAAAGTTCAAATCGTAGGAGTAAGAAGGAATTAAATGAATTATGGAACATGTCTTTTTTGGAATGTATATAAATAATCTATAATTTTTAATGACTTTGTTAAACTAAATTTATTGTCATGTATAAGACAATAGCAAACATACATAAGTGTTATGCATGGTGATCAAAACATAATGACATCGTTGTTCCTACATTTCAGAAATGATTTCTGAGCCCTTATTTATCTTGATTAAAAGTCACTGGGTTTTGATTCTACTGCATGTACTGGCTTTGTGGGAGCCTAGTCTGT
>LOJH01051559.1:0-12493 GCA_001685095.1 Ellobius talpinus
TTTATTAACCAATGAAAGTAACACATAGACAGATAACCCTCCTCCATCAGTCAGCAAGGATATCTAGGCTATGCAAAGAAACAGCAGACAGGAAGAGAAGCACTGGAGCCTTATCAAGCCTTAGGTGTTTTACAATTCCCATTAACTGCCTCTGTGCATGAATTTGTAATAATGTTCTTCATTTTTAAAAGTTTACTTTGTTATTATTATTATTATTATATTTGTGTGTCTACTGTAGCTTCAGGCATGCTCAAAGCTCCTGGTAACTGTATCTCCTGTATGACTATGCATTACCTTTCATCCTTTTATTAGCTTTCTCTTTTTAACATGTCTGTGTCTGAGGATTTCATGAAATGTAGTCTGCTCTTATACTTTCTCTTCTTCTCTATCCTCCCAGATCTTGCCCTATCTCTTTACTCCTAAATGCACATTCTTTCTTTATTAAAAAAATAAAATAAAATAAAAACCACTGTCATGGAGTTCCCTTTCTGCTGGTTGACCACTCCTAAGCGTGGGTGGATAGACCCAGTGTCACTTCATTGAAGAGAACTGCTTTCTTCAATGCAAGCACCTGTCAGCTACAAACAGCTTCTTGATTAGAGATGGTTCCTGTGTTGACTTCCCCTCCTCTATGCTGTGATTTTCATCTGGCTTGAACTTGTGGAGGCCCTGTACATGCTCTCAGTCTTTCTGGGTTCACATTAGGCCTGTGTGATCAGGACAATGCTGTTTCGTTTAAGTCACGCATTATCTCTGGCTCCCACAGCCTCTCTGTCCTGTCCCCTGAGCCTGGAGAGGAACTGTGCGATGTAGCTGCTTCATTTAGGACCGATCTTTCTAAAGTGTCTCACTCTCTACACTCTGTCCATTTGTGGTTGTCCATGTTAACTGCCACCTACTTCAAGAAGAAGCTTCTCTGAGTAGGGTTCAGGGACAGATTGATCATCTGTCATATGGATACACTTTTCTTCTATAGAAAAGGTTTAATTTTTAGTTATCAACATTATTATGTGTGTGTGCATGCATGGGTGCATGTGTGTGATGTGTGTACGTGAGTACATACATGCATATGACATAGCACTAGTATGGAAGTCAGATAACAACTTTCTGAAGATGGATTCTCTCCTTCCCTGTCTACATGGGTTCTGGGAATCAAATTCAGGTCACCAGATTTTTATGGAAAGCGCTTTTATTCATCAACTCATCTCACTGACTCTCCATTTCTTTGTTGTTATTTTTCTGATGTCACCAGGTGAGGGCTTATGCTTTCGTTTAAAACAGCAGTGACAGGTTTTCACCGAAACATTTTAGAATGACTTAGGAGCTAAGTAATTTATTCGTTAAAGTAGTTTTGAGACATTGCAGAGAATGTTGAAATAAGCACCCTCATATTGTAGTCCATTGCAGTGGATGGAATGCACACTTTGATCATACTATATTTTATTTAAAGAGTTTCTGGAATTTCCATGGGGGTTGGGTAGGTAGGCAGTTGTGTGTGGTCTGTAATTAGACAGACTTATAGCTAAAAATTGGAGAGTAATGCAGTTGTGGAAGTTACAAGGTACCCATGAAATAATGAGAAGATGGATGAGTCTGGGTAGTTGGAAACTTTGATCTCATATGGAAAAAGAGACATTCTTGCCAGTGTGAACTTTGTGCTGGGTCACTGGCAGAGGTTGGTACATGTGACAGCATTTGGTCTGGTCCGTGCGAGGGTGATGCCATGGAATTATGTGAAACTACAGGTTCTGAGATGAAGTATGCTCATCTGTTAGCTGCATTACTACAATGCTCTATTGACCGGACAATAACCAAAGAAGGAAGGGACCTAAATGTCTCCCGCCTAAATTACCTTTTCCATGCTTCTGCTCTATTAACTGCCATGAAGGAGAAATGCTCTGAAAAAAAATACATATTTTTTTGTTTAAAATCTTTGCCCACCCTGTTTTATTTTCCTTTGATATGTTGAAACCTTAAAGGGATTATTCCGTGATGCAAATTTGGCTGATAACTCTCTTCTTGTCCTTGATATCAAAGTTGCAAACAAGACACCTTTGACGTTGTTACTCTGGGGGATAATTAGCTTAGGAAATGAACTAGGATTGTTTCCCTCTGCTGTCTGCTTATTGTGAGTTCTACTGTATTCTAGAATTCAGAATATAAAACCACAGTCAGTTCTGTTTAGTGAATATGAAGGTGATAGTACTTTTTCCAGGAAAGAAAATAGAAAAAGAAATTCCCAGTGAGAAAAACAAATAGATACTCAGATCACATTGGGAGTATTTTTGTTTGTTTGTTGTTCAACTAATTTCCTTCTAAAATATATACCTGGTCTCTCTATTCTTTATAACTCCTTAGGTTTTTTGATCAGATGAAATGCTTGGGCTTTGCTCAGTAATCCTGTTTTTAACATTCAGCCATAATGTGCACAACATGAAAACCTCACAGAGGAAATAAGCAATGGCTGCCTGAAACTTGGGAATAAGAATATAAACAGATCTATCGCCAAGAACTTATTGTCATGATTCAAGCATGGGGCGAATAACCTATTCCAAGGCCACACATGCTCTTCATCAAGATTTCCTGGGACTATTTCCTCTCTCTTTTGTACCTGACAGACTGAAGCATGTTAAAAACTCAGGAGTCTGTAGGCATAAACCTTTTCTTTCTTTTTTTTTTTTTTGCTCTGGAATTACTCTTGAGATCATGTAACCTTGGCAAAGGTTAGTCACCTCCTGCCCTGGTCTCCCTAGGGTTCAGTGAGCCTGAGCAGAGCTCTTCTGCATTTGTCTTTCTCAGAGGAAGACGTAGCCAACACTGCTGTCTTCATCACACAGAACTGGTTGTACAGATACAAGTATGCGAGTTCTTTATGCCTTGCATATCATATATTTTTGTTAGTTATAAAAGGATAATGAGAAAGAGAAAGCTTGGGTGGCTCATTGGCACAACAGTGGCCGCATGTGCCAGGCCCTGGTCGATATCCTTGCTGTGTGGGGAGTCAAGCCAGCTGAATTTGCTCATTTTCCAACTACAGCAAATGTTAACTCTTAATTTAATTCCTAGACAAATTTAATTTTGAGGTAGAATTAATACAAATGGATATTTAGAATGTTAAGACAGTTTAATAGAAGTAGTACCTTGAGTCAAGAAAAACGTTATATATTTGCAAACAAGTCTCTATATAATTTGAGCTTTGTAACCTTTATAAGCATGTTCTGCAAACTTAACGTGATTTTAATTAGCACATGGAATTTCTAAGGATTTTACATTGTAATAGCAGTAAACAAAAGATGTTAAAAGTGCAAAATATATGATCCATATTCTTGACCATCATATATGTTTTGTGAAGTTATTTATTGATTACAAAATTGCTTTTTTTAATTTGGGGGATTACAGTATAATTACATAATTTCTCCCTTTCCTACTCCCAAAGTTTTATATATCAAATATAAACATATTTTTATTTCTCTATTTAGAATATCTTGTAATACTGAAACAAAATATTAAACATATAGAAGTCTAATGAAGTGAACACTTGTGGTATATTTAATAGTACTTGTTAACACTAGCCATCTTTTCTGCGTATAAGATTGAGTCTTACTGCCATCCTTTCAACAGATAAAACAAACAACTTCAGTGATGTTTATTCTTTAGCAATTTTATTGTTAAAGAAACTGAAGTAATCTATGGAGTTATTTTTAATTGCTTAGTCATTTGTATTACATAATAATTTTATCTCAAATAAATGTTCTGAACCCTGAATAGTGTTAGAAATTTTACACGAGGCATTGTTTCCTGGTCTAAGATTCTTGGTCCCTTCTAGACCAAGTTAAAAAAGGCAAAATTGAGTTACTCATGATTTAAATGTTGTTGGGTCTTAATCCAGTATGTCTGGGTCACCAAGTGTGAAAATGAGCTGCTATGTGTGCGCCATGAGAAGCCAAGATTGCAGAGCTAACCAGATGCATTTCCCAAACAGTCCAGTTTCAGTTGATGAGATAATGACTTTACCTCTCTCCTTATTGTTCACACAAAGGATGCCAAATGTTAACCAATAAGTTCTTTTCAGTCCTGTTCTCTCCAAGTTTACAAGGAAAATACTTGAAATGGACAGTCATTCTCTCTCTCTCTCTCTCTCTCTCTCTCTCTCTCTCGGGGTAGGGTAGGGTAGGGCGGTCTGCTGTTTCTTCCTCTGTGTTTCAGACTAACCTGTTGAGCTCAGGCTGCTAGAACACTCACTCTATTTAGTGGCAGGAAGTGCTGCTTGATTTTAAAATCAAAATAAAGCTGTTTAGTTCATTAAACTATGTTACTGCAATCTGTCCTTTGACAGGAGTCACTAAGTGCTGAGCTTTCTTGGGACAAAGATGCATTTGAAGAGGTTTCTGTCAAAATGTCATCTCTGGATGTCGGATGTTTACTGTGTTGTGGGAAAATCCACACAACAATTTGTCACCATACCAAGACCTCAGTGTTGGTCTGTATTTGTAGAAGGAGAGAATTTCCTTATACTTTTCTTTCATTTTAGTTTTTAACTCAAGATTTTAAAAGAAGAAGCAGAAACCTACCTTGTACTTTAGAAAAAGAAATAATTACTGTATTTAGTCAAATCAGAGAAAATTTCTAGAAGAGAATTGTCTTTATTAATTGGTCGTTATAATTATGCACATTATTAAACTCGTTTGGAAGCATATTTTGCAGCTGGCTGATATCTGATGCTTGTTCTCAAGAACTGAATCTTTCCCTTTGGAAACTGTGTGTCTTGTCTCCGTTTCTCTGCCTGCTGTTATGATAAAATCCTCTGACCAGGACAACTGAATCTTTCCCATTGGTAATCGTGTGTCTTGTCTCTGTTTCTCCGCCTGCTGCTGTGATAAAATCCTCTGACCTAGACAACTTGAGGGAGAAAGGTTTTCTTCTGGCTTGTAATTCAGGCTACCTACCATCCAGCCATCATGGGTCATCAAAGAGGCAGGGGTGGGGGGAACTGTTTTTTGTAATGTCTGCCCCCAATAAGGGACAGAGAGCCAGGAACACATGCATGTTGACACTCTACTCACCTCCCCACTGAGGATCCTCTTTCCAGGGAATGACTGATAAATGTAATCAAGATAATTACACATGCTTGCCCAGCTGCCCATTTCCTAAGTGGCTCCAGGATTTGTCAAGTTCACCATGAGCACTTAAACCCCTCCCACTGACTGTGGAGACACTAGTCTGCTGTTTAGTAAAGAGGAACATGGACCTTAGATCCATTAAAACCTAGAGAAGGAAACCAAAACCCAGTGTTCCCATACTTGAAATGTTTGCATATTTCCTATCTTATATTGTTTAAAGAATGAGATGACAGATTCAAATTATTTGGTAAAATACCTCAGCACTGCAGAGATGGCTGTCAGTGAAGTACCTGATGCATGTGTCCCCAGCACCAGTGTAGAAAGCCAAGAGTGACAGCTTGCTTCTGTCACCATGGCAAGAGGAGCTGGAACCACAATAGTGGCTGGAACTCAGTGGTCACCTCAGTCCAGCTGAGTCCATGACTTCAGGGTTGCTGAAAGGCCATGTCTCAGTATAAGAAAAAGGTGGAGAACCACCATCTAGGGAAGACACCTGAAGTCCACTTCAGTCAGCAAAATGAAGCCCTGTGATGTTGACCTCTTTAGTATTGTTCATAACACTGTCTTTCCCAATATCAGAATTAGCTACGATTCATAGACACAGCAATGCACATAATTTTGGCAGTGTCTTCCAGACATGATATCAAATTACATGATGGGAAAAAGTATCCTTGAAATTGTTTCTACTTCAACAGCAGAGGAGAATCAGAAGATTAAATGTAACAATTCAAAGTGCCAGACAGGTTACCTTCTTTGACCCTGGATATAATTTAAGCCCCGTCTACGTTACACCGTCTGAAGTATGAACTAATTGTGCATGTCATAGCAAGTTCTCCAGAAAGAGAGGGAGCTACCTTTCCCCTATTTGAGAAGAGAGACAGAAGGGAAAGCAGAGAACTGGCCTCTGGAGAGCTGTGTGCAAGTTTGCTTCTGGCTAAAAGTTAATGATCAATCGCTTGTATTTTCAGCTCTGAGTCCCCAACAAGCGGCTAATGCAGCTTTTCTCTCTCTCTCCAGGTAACTTTAAATTTTTACAAACTGTGCTCATGTTGGCTCTGGTAGATTATAGGCATGGCTCCTTTTTATTCTTTTTATTTGATTTCATGTTTTAAGTTTATTGAAAGACAAATTAAAACTCATAAATGTTGCTTCGTGGAAAAGTACTTGAGTTCTGAAGTGGACTGAGCTGAGGCTAATGAGAGATTGTGTGCTTGGAGTAGCAAAGAGAATTTTTAAATGTTCTATAAAAGTTACTGTTGTGGTTCTTAGCCCTCCTGGCTGAATATGAATTAGCCATAATCATTTAAAAGAATACCTCACATTATGTAGCCTGCCAAGTTTTGGTTCGGAGGAAAGATTTTAAGTCATTGGTACTGAATTTTTGAAAATAAGAGTGATTCTTTACTCACTAAAATGTTATTTGTATCTTCTCTTATCTAACAATAAAGTACCTTTTTTCTTCTTAGATAAGTCATTATGTCTCATAAATATGTGCACTTGACTAAAAGATAGTACAATAAACGGCGTGAGTTTTGGTATGTAGGTTAGACAAGTTGTCTCCCAAATGTTTGGCTGCTTGAGTGGGAAGAGAAGGTGGTCCCACCGCTCTAGGTGGTGCAGAACTCCTTCACAGTATTGTGACTACAGACCTTTACTCATTACATTTCCAGGCTCATAGCTCACTGTTGAAGGTGACGCTGCCTACCCTGTACAGCTTCAGAATGACTAATTCTGCATTAAGTGTTGTTCACTAAGGGCACATTGTTACACCCTAGGAGCATAGGTTAGAGAAATTTATAGAGAGTTTTTGCTGCTAAAGTGTCTGCCTACTTGTATCTTCTTTATTCAACAAACACCCAAGGCCAAGAAAACTTGTGTTGGTTGGATTTAGACTCTAACCGAATGAGCTCGGCATGGCATCAGCAGCTAGATAGTGCTGTGATGTAGCTGAAATTAAATGTCAGAAAATGACTGATGATTTTGCAGTTGAAATTGGAAGATGGTAGGAACACAGACTAACATCCATTTTATACAAGTGTCCAGAGAGGGGGGCATGACGGCGTTATGGACAGTACTGGAACTCGAACAAAGCCTCTATTCATGGGTGACAGGTAGAGTTGGTGGTTTATTAACCTGCACTCATTCTGGTTTTGAAAGGGAAATCATATTTTATTCCCTAACCAGTTTCCATGTTAGATTAGAGCTGGCAAAGCCTTCCCAGTTAAAGAGCAGGGGGCCGGTGATATTTTCCGGTTCACCTTTGGCATTGGAACTTTGCTTGTCAGCTTGACTTGTAAAACTGGATCCTGTGTATTTGCTTAGCTTTGTTTAAGTTCTCCATACAAAATGAGCTTCTCAAAGTTAGAAATAAGAATATCAACAGTCATTTTGATGCGCTCAAAAGCAATGTTGAGGAGTCTGCAATTTATAAGTTCTTAGAAGGCTAAAGATTCCTTAATTAAGGAAATTTAAGAGAGTATTAGATCAAAGGATACAGTAATATATGAATATTCATGTAAAGCTTGTCGTGATCCACATATAATCTGAAGAGAGAGTCATTGTCATGATGCTCTAAACTATTTTAGATACTAAGGAGTAAGACTCTGTGTGTGTGTTTGTGTGTGTGTCAGTGTCTTTATAT
The DNA here is from genome assembly GCA_001685095.1 of Ellobius talpinus. Taxonomy (NCBI): domain Eukaryota; kingdom Metazoa; phylum Chordata; class Mammalia; order Rodentia; family Cricetidae; genus Ellobius; species Ellobius talpinus. Next base: position 7,762 of record LOJH01051559.1, read on the forward strand.
CAGTGTCTCTGTGTGTCTTTGTGTGTGTGTGTGTGTGTGTGTGGTATAGAATGTTTGCAGCATGCTTGAGAGTGCTCAGGTACACATTCACATCCATGTGTTTTGAGGCAACCGCAGGTTTTTAGAGCATTTTCTCCCTTGATCTCCACCTGCCTTAGTGTCCTGGGATAGCCTTTCACTGGACCGGAAGTTCGCTATTTCGACTAGACTGGCTGGACAGTATCCTCATGGAATCCTCCTGTTACAGGCACACAGCCATACCGGTTTTAAACATGAATGTTTAAAATGCTGGAGATTCCATTTCTGGTCTTCATGTTTGCAGACCAAGCCTTCTTACCCAGTGACATTGGGAGCTACTGAGTACCAGTCTCAATATAAGCGAAAACTTGCTTGGGAATGGAATTTGAGGGGTAAAACAAACTAACTGACTCAGGCACTTTCTTTTCTTCGTGCTTTTATTTTCTTTGGGGGAAGATGGGCATAAGGGCATTAGGGCATAAGGCCCAAGGGTAAGGGCATTAGGGCATAAGGCCCAAGGGTAAGGGCATTAGGGCATAAGGCCCAAGGGTAAGGACATTAGGGCATAAGGGTAAAGGGACAAAAGGGGTGATCTCCGCAACACTTTTAGTTTTCATAGGTGTACAGACAAGTTAACAGTCTCATAGGTGGTAACAATAGTATCAAGCATGCATTTCCATAGAGTCCGAAGAAACCAGTGAATCTGGTAAGGAAGCACGTTAGTATCCAAGGGAGCACAGCTGTGAAGTCCCCTGCAGCTGGGAACACAGCCTTGGTAGCTATACTATCATGTGGTCTTGATTGCTGTAGCATCTAGCTGGTTAAGTTAAAAGGAATCTCTTCTGGGGACCTTGGTTTTGACTCCAGCAGGGTGACCAGGGGAGAATTTTTCTCTCTGAGGCTAGTTTTAGCAACTTGGGCCTTTTTCCTGAATTAATAGTTAATTTTCTGGGCTATGATCCTATGTTAGTTGAAACCAAGGTGAAGGGTAAATACAGAATATTGACAGTTTGCTAAGTCAGAGCAGACCAGTAGATCACACCTTTCTGAGTCTGCTGTTAGAGCAAACATACCACTTCCTGTATGAGGCTCCTTTCTTATCAGTGACTACTGTCAATAAAGAAAGTTTGTGGGGGACATTTTGATTTTTTTTCTGTGAGAACAAAGGCTTGACAGAATCCTTTTCACACATTGGCATTATGGTATCTGGTTGCCCTATAGGAAAAGTCAGGTTTATACAGGGCTATGACACTAAAGAAGGGAGAAATGCTATGATTTCACAAGATTTTTACAGAATTGACAGTGACTTATCCAAAGGACAGTTGTCCCTGTAGCTCTACAAAAATGGGTTGCTCCAAGTGGAGTATCTGTAAACATGTCCCGTGGATTGTCCAATGATCAATAGATCTGTCAGCTGTCCATTTACTATATAGTGCTTGTGGGCTCACCACATATCGACACATCTCCCCAGCATGAAGTTAGGTTTTTGAGCTTGATTTACTCACATTTCTTCTTAAAGCTGCAGAATACTCTTCAATTAGCACATAACAATTAGTGTCTACTCTGAAGTCCTGGGCCTTTTCGTGTTTACTGCTCAGTGTCCTATCACAAGTTTACAAATCAAGTTGCTATCAAGAAGCTTATCTCTGTTTCTCTAACCCATTATTAGACATGGATAAACTGAACTATGCAGTGTTGAAGTTTGTCAAGGTTCTCATAGACATTAAATAACACAGAAACATGTAAGATTTCAGATTCTCTTTTAACCACCCCCGCAAAAAAATAGAAAAGCAACAGGGGATCAATGCCAAGAAGGATACTGGAGTTGGAAAACCTGACTTAACAACCACCGACATTTTAGATCATGGGTTAATCACATGACCTGTGAGAGCCCTCCCCACATTATATGAGCTATAAGTGGGGCTGTAGCAGTCGTCATGCTTGTGCAGGCCAGGTCACATGATCCTGGTATGTGAAGCATCCTTCCTCACCTTCCTAGGTCTGCCCGGACACAGCTGCACTAGGAGGGTGGCTTAGACCAACTGAATACTTTTTTCATTCCATTTTGGATGCTGAAAGTGTGAAGTAAGGTATAGGTTGGACTGCATCTCCTTGTCTCCTCCAGTTCTTGCTGGCAGATTTGGGAACTGGCCCACTTCTTTTAAGCAGGCATATCTGCAGCAGCCTTGTGCCAGAATTTACATCTAGAATACCCGGTTGAGTCCCCAGTGTGTTCAATACTTGTTTCTTGCTTGACATTTTGGGAGGCAGTGGAAGCTTTGGGAGGTATGGGTTTGGGGATGTTTGGTTATAGTAGATGTACCCTTAAGGAGATAGTGGGATTATCAGCCCCCTGCTCTTCCTGACTTTACCTCCCCAGACAGGAAGTGAATCATTTTGTTCTCCTGTACACAATGTATTCCCACAAGCCCAAGAACAGGGCTAACTGATCACGGTCTACATTCTCTAAAGCTGTCAGAAAAAAATCTTTTTCCTGTTTTTGTAAGTTGGTTATTGGGTTGTTTTTCAAGTAGAAAATTTACTAGCATACTTTGCTTCCAAATAATGAAATATTGCAAAGAAATAGGAGTTAAGGCTGATTTTCAGGAATGTAATATAATTAGGGGATTCCGTGACCTTGATCCTACCCACCCCCAGATATATTAATCAGATCCCATCATCTTCAACACCAGCCCTTCTAACATCAACTCGTAGTCTACATCCTATCAAAATAAATGGAGAGACACACAGTAGGACCTATGTTTCAGAATAAAATTTTTCTCCCCCTGTGGACTTCTGAAGCTTTGGTATCCAGTGTCATTAACTCCAGACTGAAATAGGGAGAGAGGAAGAAAGAACTCTTCATTCTAAAAAAAGAGGAAGTGGAAAGAAAGAAAGGTTTCCTAGTGTAGCTAAACAAGCTCACAGCCGAGCTGAGCAAATCCAGTGGTATGTGCACCTGGTATACTGTCTTCTGAGCCAGCCACGGGCGACGCCAGCCTCAGCTCAGGGTCTCAGCCCAGGGTCCTAGCCCACAGTCACAGCCCAGGGTCTCATCCAGGGTCCCAGCCTACAGTCCCAGCCCAGGGTCTCAGCCCAGAGTACCAGCCCAGGGTCCCAGCCCACAGTCCCAGCCCAGGGTCTCAGCCAGGGTCCCAGCCCACAGTCCCAGCCCAGGGTCTCAGCCCACCGTCTCAGCCTAGGGTCTCAGGCTTGCTCTGTCCTGCACCTCAGCTCCATGTACCATCAGTCCTGTTTCTTCCATTCTTGAATTCAGCTCTGCCCCCTCATTCCCGGGTGTGGTTCGCCTCTCTAAAACGAGAAGACGCTGTCCTCTGGAAGGACAGCCATAGTTTTGCCCTCAGATTTCTTCTTTTAGTTTTCTGTTTGTTTGTCCTTTTGCTTTTGTTGCTTTCAAGACAGGCTGGCAATGTTTCTGATCTTGGAAGAATTTCAAACATCTGTCACCCATGTGTACAATTCAAGGGATGCCAGGTCCTCAGACAAGAGGGTCCTTTATGCATTTTTTTATATTTTCTGTTTGTTTTGAATTTTTTTAAATTTGCACATTTCCTTGAGTGTTTTATGTCATTCTCATTTATTTCATTCTTTGAGAATTTTGAAAATACATCTGCTGTCTGTTAAATTTTGAGGTTACAATATAATATAATTTCATCATTTTCTCTTGTCTTTAAACTTTCCCATATATCCCTCCTTGCTCTTTTTCAAATTCATGGTTTCTTTATTACTATTTTTGATAGTGGTTGCATACTGTGTGTGTGTATGTATTCCTAAATACACAAATACAGCCTGCTCAGTCTGTATAATGTTACTTGTATGTAAGTTTTCAGGGCTGACCATTTGGTATTGGATAACCAGTTGAGGTGCTCTTCCGCAGGGAAGGCTAAATCTTCCACTCTCAGCACTCTCAGCATTCTTAGCTGCCTGAAGTTCTTTGTCTTGGTTTGAGGCCTTTTGAGCTTTCCCTCTGTACATATTATCATCTCTCTTGGTGTCATCTTTGTTGAGCATACCGTTAGGAAGTCATGTTGGCGAGACTTTTCCCATGTCACTTCTGACATTACTAGGAGCCATGCTCTCACAGTAAACTCTTCTGACTCCTGTTCTGTAGTCTCCCCTTAGCCTCAGGTACAGGAGCCAGGCTGCTGATATATTACTTGGAACTGGATTCCTCAACTCTTCATTTTAATTGGTTGTAGTTTTCGGTAATGGACTCCTTCTGTCTCAAAGAGAGTTGACTTGGTAACTGATGAGGATTGCTCTGTAGGTATATCTAATGTAGCTAGGGGTTATGCTGGTTATTAATGTGGCTTTTGTGGGTTCTTCTTTGGAATTTATGACTTCACCAATCCCAGGGAGTTGGCTAGGTTTCCAGTACCAGGAATAAATTCCTTCTTGTTGAAGAGCTCTGGAGTCTATTTAGAGAACTATTGGTTACCTCCAAGGCATGTATGCCACTGCTACACTCTTAAGGTTACTGGATAATGCTAGCAGTTATGGTTCTTGTGTGTCATATCTGAGTAGGACTGTCCATTACTTTACCTTCCTTGGAATCTTTCATGGTGCCTTCTGGTACCACAAAAACTAGTCCCCAGGAAGAAAGCTGTCAGGTCAGTTCCAGCTCAGTGACCTTTGGGCTCTTTATCTAAATACATGATGTCTTCTCTAGGATCACAAATTATAGGCTCATTGT
>LOJH01051560.1:0-12493 GCA_001685095.1 Ellobius talpinus
TGGTTGTTAAAAAATTAACCCTCCATCTAGACTTAGTTCTTGGCTTTCTGAGGACCAAGGCAACTTATAGAAGGAAACGTTTATTTTGGCTTACTGTTCCAGAGGGAGAAGACTGCATCATGGCAAGAGGCATGGCTGCAAAAGCAGGAAGTTGAGAGCTCTTACCTTCAAATGCACAAGCAGGAAGCAGAGACTGTGAATCCAAAGTGCCACAGGGCATTTATTTTCCAAGTTCACCCCCAGTAATACACTTCCTCCAGCAAGGCTGTACTAATAAGCTCCCCAAACAGTGCTATCTATTAGAGAATCAAGTATTCAAAATATTTGAGCCTATGGGGACATTCTTACTCAAACCACTGCAACTCCATTCCATTGATCTATATGTTTGTGCTTATGGGGGTACCTCACCGCTTTGACAGCTAGCTTTATAGTGCGTTTCAGAGTCATGAAGCAGAGTCCTCAGAGCTCTGGCCCTTTTCAAATTGTTCTGGCTGGCTGGAACCCCTATGATTCTGTATGAATTTGAGGATTTGCTTTTCTGTGTCTGTGAAAAGAAAGGTTCCTAGAGTTTTGATAGTGCTCTGAAGATAACTTTGGTACATTTGATACCTAAACAGTATTGTCTCCCAATCCACAAACATGGAGTATCTCCCCATAAGTTGTCTTGATCCTCAGAAAGCCAAGAACTAAGTCTAGATGGAGGGTTAATTTTTTAACAACCATAAAAGCAAGGGATAATAAATAGTGCTGGGAAAACTGGGCAGCTACATGCAAAAGAAGGCAGCTGAACTCTAGCTTCACACACTGTAAAAGATACTAAAACAGACCAGCAACCTACACATAGGAGCTAAAAACTATAGCTAGGAAAAAAAGACACTGGAGAACACATTCATGACAGGTTTGACAAGTTTCACAGCTATGAATCCAAAACCACAGACAACAGCAGCAACACAAGGCAAATGAGATTCCACCAGGATTCAGAACATTTGTGTATTAAAGAAGTAAAAAGCCTACAGGATTTCAAGATGGCAAGATCGGTGGTTCTCAACCTATGGGTTGTGACCCCTTTTGGAGTGGAGGAGAGTCTATTGACCCTTTCACAGAGGTCACCTAAGACCGTCAGAAAACACACAATTTACATTACAATTCATAATAGTAACGAAATCACAGTTACGAAGTACTATCAATGAAAATAGTTTTATGGTTCGGGGGTCACCACAGTATGAGGAAATTAAAGGGTTACAGCATTAGAAAGGTTGAGAACCACTGATCTAGATCTTTAATTTCTTTCTTCAATGTTTCATAGCTTTCATGTTCGAGTCCTTCCTGTGACTAGGTTTAATTCTGTAGAGGTTTTGCAAATGCAGTCACTTTTAGTTTCACTTCAGGTCACTCATCTCTAAAATATTTCTTAATGGTATATAAATTCAACTCCTTTAAAATATGATTGTAATCATGGCATATTCTTGAATTTGGTTTCTGTGTTTATTAACATTATATATAGCAGGTTCTCAAGTATCTACCATTCTGTTCTCACCCCGTAGACTGAGCTGTTTTCTTTCTTACACCCAGATGAGCCTGAACTGAGCACCTCTGCACAACATTCAACTTTGTGTCTACAGTCATTCCTTCATGGTAGATTCTCAGCTGTGAGATCTTGGAATTAAATGTCATGAAAGCTTAAACCTCTTGAACATTTGAACATTTTCCCAAGAGGATCTGCCATTTTACATGGGTGCCAGCAGCCAAGTTTGGCTCTGAATATATAAGATATATTTGAAAGTTTAGATGGAGATGGGGTTTTATGCTTGTTTTGGTATGCAGGTGACTACTGGTGGAACAGAATATTTTCCTGACATGTAGTAAGCAGTTGGACTCTTATGTGTGTGATTTTAGCATGTGTGTTTTGTCCCTTTGCTTCTTGAGTGTTTAACCTTTCTCTTTGATTTTCAAGAGCGTTGATGTTAGTGAGGATATTGCCGTTAACCCTTTTCCCATCACACCTGCTAGAAGCAAGGCAGCAGCATTCGTTTCCTCCCATTTTAGTTGCTTTTGTTTTGACATCTCAAGTTGCTAATTTTCATGTAGTCAAACTCTTTGATTGTTTTTCTTTGTGATTTCTTTATCTCTGAAAGCATTTAAAATTACTCTTGCATAAACATTTATCAATGTTAACAGCAATCAGAATAAAAGATAAAAATGTACTCACAATCTCCCCAGTGCAGCAAATTAAAATGCTTTCTCCCAGGATCCCTGTCAGTCTTTTCCACATGGACATAATTTGAGGTGGTTGTTATCACCACATTGACACTGTTCAATGTTCTGTGCTTTTCTGTTTATTTTTCCACTGTTATCGTCTGACAGCATGCCTGATGCATCTTTCTTCCAGATTCCTAGTTCTTTCTTCTCTTAAAATACTTTTTATTACCCTCTTTCTGTTACAGCTCAGAGCTCTGCATTCCCCAGGCTACCCTCATTTTGACACTCTCCCTAGAATTGGACTTAATGTCAGTCTCCAGGGATTCATTTATGACTCTGTGGACTCTACAGGCCTACATTGTGCTCTCTCCTGGTGTGGCCACTTGCTGGTGCTGAGGCTAATTGCCACATGGTCTTGGGAAATACTTCCTCCCTGAGGTGCTGTTTCTTTATGAATTGGGAATTAGTGAGTTCAGCCTCATAACCTTTCTGTGTGAAGCACTTAGCACCCTGCATGCCACAGTGCTTTAGAAGGGAAAACTGTAATGAAGGAGCTTGTCACTGTGCCAGTGATTCCCACACACAGATCATTAAGTCAGCTGGATCATACAGTTACCCCAGAGATCAGTTTTGCAACTTGCTTGACTGCCGAGAAAATAAGACTTGATAAATGGTGGCCATTTTGATATCTGCTATTCCAAATTTAGAAATTCCATTCTGTTTGCTTAGATTTCTTTCAGATGTCTTATAAATTCATCTATATGTAATAAATGTATATGTGTTATTGTTACCTAGGACTGTTTTATACAGGTGAAGGTCAGCCTGCACTCACGGTTGGTGTGTCTGGGCCAATGAGCACTATGACATACCTATGTGGGTAGACTGGAGAAGATGGGAGTGGGTCACATGAATGCTTGTGGGGTCAGCCATGACTATACTACAAGGCACCCTTTGGTTGGAGCCTTTATTCTGGAACCTCAGCAGCAGTCTAGGGATTCCTAGATAGCTCCTCTCTTTGTGGCCAGGAGCCAGGATGCCTCATGTGTAACAGGCTTAGAAAATAGCTCGACCATCTTGGCCTGGTGAAAATGGCCAGGCACCCAACATTGTGTTGCTCAGAAGAGTCTGAATAAAAACCACTAAATTTCCAGACACTTTATGGTAAATCCTTGGAGCCCTTTGCATGTGAACATACTCATGCACACACGTACCTGCAACACCAGGCCCTAAGCCTAAGCCAGGAAGCAGAGCCAGAGTAGGCATGCTGGGTTCTAGTCCCAGAGCTCTGTCACCTAAAACAGAGCTCCCTCCATCCTGTATCCTGTGTAGAAGATGCTGGACTCTGACTCCTGAAGGGCCAATGATACACTAGACCTCTGGCAGCCCTGATCAGTCCTGGCTTCTCTGATATAGGGACCTTAGCCTTGCTCCTGGTGACTGGGATCCTTTGGTGAACATGTGCCTAGCACTGGATATAGAGCAGGATGGGGGGGTTTTGCCCTCTTTTCTTTGCCTTAATGTCTTAGTACAGGATAGTTTTATGTCAACTTGACATAAACTAAAGTCATCTAAAAGAGGAAATCTTGATTAAGATAATGCCCTCCCAAGATTAAGCTGTAGGGCATTTTCTTAATTAGTGATTGATGGATGTCTTAAGAGTTTCAGTTGCTGTAAAGAGACACTGTGACCATAGCAACTTTTATAAAGGAAAACATTTAATTGGGGTGACTCTCTTACAGTTTCAGAGGTTTAGTGAATTGTCATCATGGTAGGACATGGTGGTGTGCAGGCAGACATGGTACTGGTGCTGAGAGTCCTACATCTTGATTGGTAGACAGCAGGAAGTGGTCTGAGACGTTCGGTGTAGCTTGAGCATATATGAGACCTCAGATCCACCTCCACAGTGACACTTTCTCCAACAAGGCCACACCTCCTAATAGTGTCACTCCCTTTGGGGGCCATTTTCTTTCAAACTACCACAGTGGGGGAGGGCCTAGTCCATTGTGTTTGGTGCCATTCCTAAAAGTAAACTGAGCAAGCCAGTAAGTAGCACTCCTCCATGACCTCTAATCCAGGTTCCTGCTCTGTTTGAGTTCCTGTCCTGACTTCCTCCTATGAACAATGATGTAGAAATGTAAGCCAAGTAAACCCTTCATTTCCAAGTTATTTTTTGACATGGTGTTCATCATAGCAATAGTAACCCTAAATAAGGCAGTTACTATTCTGTTGCTGTGAAGAGACACCATTACCAAGGCAACTTTTCAAAGAAAGCATTTAATTGGGGGATTGCTTACAGTTTCAGAGGATGAGCCCATTATCAAGGTTGAAGATGCACATTGGAGGTGATGATACAAGTCATCAGCAAAGAGTTCCAGTGAAAGATGGCCAAAGGAGACAGCTGGTGTCCTAGGGTACCTCAGGGAGAGAGGCCAACAGGAGGGGGAGCCCAAGGAGGCAGGGAGCCTCTTGAGTACCTAAAGGCTTTGGTGATATGGTGAGGAGCAGAGGTAGAAGAAAGCATCCATTTCTGTTAATGTCATACAGAGACACACCTTGGCAAGCACTCCAGCTTCTTGTTTGCCCCATAGCTCCAGGACCCCTTGGATTTAGTTGTGTGCCATTCATAGAGCCTGGCATAAATGGGATTTCATCAGACCCCAGTCCAGTTAAGAAGAAAGGAAACCTGTAAGAAAACCAGGCATAAGCCATGTGAATAATGAATACTGGACTCTTTGGAAATGGCTGCATGGGAGAATATTTAAGCCAGAGGTCTTTTCCTTTAAGAAAAGCAAAATCTGGAGCTGTAGAAAGACCTCCAGAGGTCCTAAGAAGAGGTCAGCAAGCGAAGGTTGGCTGAGGAACAGGCTTGGCCAAATAGACCCCTTTGAGTCCTTTAGATGGGCAGTGGGGTCTGATGGTGCTGAGTTCTTTCCTGAACTCTTCCTTTCAGTGGCCCCCTTCTTGTGCCCCATCAGGAGAGAGGAGGCAAGGGCAGTGAGCAAGGGTCTTGAGCTGGGAAAGTCGTGTGACTTAAAGTGAACAGCTTATACTTCAATTCAGGCGGGATGAGTCTGGGTGTGGTACAAGAGAAAGTTAAACTTTGAGTTCTCTCTAAATCTCCCTTATCCGTTTCAGGGAAATGTCTCAGCTCAGTCCTTCCTTGTCTTCTCAGTGCCCTAAGTTTAACCAGGCTCTGGTTACAGTATCTAGCTAGATGCTACTAGCTTCGTTTTGTTTTTCTTTTGTTTATTTTTGTAGCTTCAGTAGTAGAAATTTCTTGACTCCCAAGACTGGGCTGCCATTAGTTAATTTTTAAAAATTCCTTAGAGCAGAAAATAATTTTTAAATTATACATTCATACCTTAAGCATAATATTTTCACTGAAAACACTTATATTCCTGTTCACTTAATAGAATCAATGTCTACGTGACAGAAGAGTGACCACATTCATAGTATTCCACCTCCTCCTCCTCTTCAGGGGCTTTGCTGGGATCTGTCCTGCCTGTCTGGGGTGTCTTGGCTGTGTGACCAGATCTGTGTTTGGAATTTTAGGCATCTCCTTTTTTGTAACATGTATGTTTCTTGTTTCATGTGTAATTTCAGTTTTCCACAAATGGTCACTCACATTGTCTTAAATTTCTTGGATGCAGTGCCATGTGGGTAGGGTATGGAGAGAAGACAGGGTTTTTTGGTGTATCTAGGTACCAAGAACTTTGCTGATGGGGGATTTCCATTCCTTACCTCTGTCATGACCCTGCAAAGTTTATGTTATTCCTCCTTACCACTTTGAAAGAAGAAAGTCTTAAAGCTAGACTGGCTTCGGTAGCTTGTTCTAGGTCACACAGCTAGTGAGTATGGGAAGTGTTTCAAAACCAGCTCTGTATAAAGTGGCCAACCTATGTTCTGTGGCCAGATTAAGATGAGTAACAAAGCCTTATCTTCTAGTGCATTCAATTCTCAAACCAATATAATTCTATGATAATTGTTGGGAACTTGGTTAATCTTTTTATTCTGGAAAGGCTAACATAACTTTCTGATTACTTCATAAGAAAAGTCTCATTTTGTGTTATCAAATTTCAACATATATAAATAAGTTTAAAGATACAAACTATATATAGTTAAATATAAAAAGCAAATATCTTATAGAAATCATTAATGCATTTTTAAGTTAGTATTTTAAAAACATGGTAGACATAATTATAGCATCCTGTATTCTGGCCATGTTTTGCTACTTTCAAATTATATACATACTGCAAAGACAACTTCACATCCATATTCATGCAGCACTATGTATAATTACCTGAGTTATGAAATCAGCCTAGGTGTCTGTCAACAGAGGAATAGATAAAGTAGGTGTGGCCTCTATACACACAGTGGAGTTCTGTTCAACTGTAATGAAATTATATCATTTGCAGGGAAATGGATACAGCCAGAGATCATCAAATTTAGTCAGACTCAAAGATATATGACATGTATTTTCTCTCATTTGGGGATCCTAGATATATAGATATATAAAACCATCTATGGATATCTGAAACATGAAAGGAGAAATGAAGTTATCTGCAAGAAAGAATAGCAATAACAGAAAAGGGAGCGTCACTGGTAAATATGTCCAAGTACATGACATACATGAAGGAAAATGTCTTTATGAAACCTATCATTATGTATCTTAGTTAGCCTTGTCAACTTGGCACAACATCTGAGAGGAGAGGCCTCAACTGAAGAATTGTTTAGATTAGGTTGGTGGGTGGGCATGTCTGTGAGGAATTGTTTTGATTTATTTTTATTTTTTAAATTATGTAGATTTGTACTCATGCATAGAAGACATTAAATTTCCCTGGAATTAAAGTTACCTGCAGCTTTGAGTTGCCTGATATAGGTGTTGGGAACTGAACTCTGGTCCTCTGTAAGAGCAGGACTTACTCTTAATTGTTGAGTCATTTTCCAAGCCTTTGTTTTGATTATTGTAGGAGGGCCCAGCCCTCAGTAAGGGATTCTGTTCTGGAAGTGTAAACCAGATAATATTTTTTACCCCCAAGTTGCTTTTGGTTATTTTATAACAGCAACAGAGAGGAAACAGAAACACCCTGCAAAGTAAATGTACACAATTACAATTTTATTTTTAAAAACAAAAACAAATTACAGGCATAAATTGCTGAATTCTTAATTATTTCTCAGACAGAGAGGCAAGAACCGTGATTATTCCACATCCAGAATCTTGTATTTGTTCTCTAGATAATGCAGAACACACATGATGCACACAGTACCTGGCTAGATGTTCTCATTGAAATAGCTTACTCAGCCCTCGAAGTAATTGTGTCAGGGATTCTGCTATCATCCTAAAGAGGAAACTGAGGCACAAGAGTAAATGGACACTATGAAGTCATGGGGAGGAAATTCAGAAGCCAGGAAAGACTTAGAACTCAGTGTTCTGGTCTTGGAAGCCTCACTACAGAGCCTTGTGCTCCCTGATTCTATGATTTTCCTCACAAGGACACTAATTTCTCTGCTAGTTGACACCACACGTCCTTCAAAACCAGACTGGACCAGTGACACGCACATAGCCTCTACCAAGTACAAAACCATGAGTCCTATGCCTGTTCCCCTCCTCCTCTTTCATTCGTCCTACAGTCTCCACATGAGCTTTCCTAACTGTCTGTACCTTAACGTAACTGGCCTGTTTTTGTTTTTGTTTTTTAAAGAGAACTCATATTCTTCCTTAAATGTGGTTATCTTGAAGTGCAGTTTTACATCACGAAGTGTAAGACCACTATGTGGCACAGATAAAAGGCAGGAAGTTGTCTTACAGCTTGCCTATCAGGAATGTCTGTGAACTGGTACTTTTCACTTCTCTTCAGGACCTGGACCAGGACCTGTCCTTCCTGCTGAGTAGAGCACCCTGCAGATAGCTAAAGGCCACATAAGGGTTATTTCTTGCATTTCTGTTAAAAAAGGAAACAATTCCCAGTGCTCTTTCTGCCTCCTACTTGTGGGTCAAGATGTGAACTCTCAGTTATTGGCTCCACAATCGTGGGCCCTAACCCTCTCTAACCCTTAGCCTAATTAAACACTTTCTTTTATAAGTTGCCATCACATGGTGTTTTATCACAGCAATAGAAAAGTAACTAACAAACAAGTGGGCGTGTGTTTGTTTCTTGTTTTCAGTTCTCGTGTGTGTGTCTGTGTGTGTAGTGGAATCACTTGACTATGTGGTACTTCCGTGTTCTTCTTAACTTCCTCACTTTAAATATGACATCCTGTTACCTCCTGGTCTCCATGTCTGAGAACAGCTCTGCCCTGCTGTTGCTCTCATACACATATGCCTGAGTCCATTTCTTTCCCAAGCTGGGGAAAGTGCCCTTATCACTAACCATGGCTGTCATCTCTCTACTTGTAGATTTTGAGTTAATGATTTGAGTTTGTTCAGCTTCTTAAATGTGCATGTTAATATTTTCATCAGATTTGGGAAGGTGTAGAATATGATTTTGTCATTCATGATGCTCCTACTCCGTTCTCCTGATTTCAGAAAGCACCATTGAACTTCAGCTGCTCCGCCTTACATGCAGTTGTGCTGTATAGCTGGGTTCTCTCCCTCCTTTAACCCAGATGGAATGATCTTGGTTGTCAGCGCTTTATTTTGCATGCTCAGACCCACTTCTGACCTCAAGTGCAGTTTCCCTTTCAGTTCTTGCATTTCCCAACTCTGGAATTGTGTGTGTGTGTGTGTGTGTGTGTGTGTGTGTGATTTATAATTGTTGAGTTAACTTTCCTAGGGTCATTTAAACAGACATCTACTCAATCCAGATAGGGAGCTAATGACAGACCAAACTCAAGGATATCACCAAAGTCCACCTTAGTAAACTGCTGAATTTATTAGGGCTATGTCACTACAAGAGCATGGACAACTTTAAGGAGGTTGTATCACTGAAAGCTCACGCCCTGCAAGAATGACACCTGGTGACAGCCAGGAGCTCGGGGCTCTCTGTGTGACTTGCAGGCTGCTCCACATCTTGGCATCTCTCTCCTCAGAAGTCCTTAAAACTTACTTAACCTAGCAGAAGAAAGGGCTGGGCGAATCTGGTTTCAGGAACTTCCTGGCACTTCCCATTGTTTCCTTTCTAAATAGAACTTCCTGTGTCTTAATAAACTTCACAGAAGAATAAGTGTTTCAGTTTGGAGGAAATTGCCATAGTTATCAACTAGAAAGTGTGTGTGTGTGTGTGTGTGTCTGTGTGTGTGTGTTGGGTTTTTGTTTGTTTGTTTTTTGAGACAGAATCTCTATGTAGCCCTGGCCATCCTTATCCTGGAGCTCTCTCCGCAATCTAAACCGGCTTTGAACCTACTGAGGTCTGCACCAACTGTCTTATTTTCTCATTTGGTAGACTATTGTCATCTTTCCCTGTAGTTGTTTAGACTTGGTTCATTTATTTGAACACACAGGGTGGGGGCGGGGACTGAAGTCTAGAAGGGCTTCCTGTGGACAGTTTCTGCTAATTCTTTTTCTGACATGTGGACTCTTCCCTTTGTACATTGTAATGGGTAATTTGATTGTCAGCTTGATGGACTGATAAGTACTTAGAAGGCTAGCATAGCACATGTCTGGGTATGTTTGTGATGGTGTCTGCAGAGATGATGAACTTAAGTTGTAAGACCTCTCTGAATGTTGGCAGCACCATCCCGTAGGTGAGGGACCTAGATGAGATAAAAGAAGAAGAAAAGCCAGGCTTTGTGGTCATTCTCTCTGTGTGTTCCTGGCTGTCATGAGGTGAGTTGTCCTGCTCCACCATGTCCTCCCCATTGTGATAGACTCCGAAACCCCACGCCAGAATAAATCTTTTCTCTGTTAAATTGTTTGGCTCATGTATTATATCATAGCAAAAACACACATGCCCCCTCCTCAAAAACAAAAATAAAAACCCAAACACTGAACTATGTGTCTATATAATAAATTTTTGATGGAGCCTAGGCATTTAGTATAATATAGTGAGGTAGTTTTGAAGTCACAGACACCCTCACTATACTTGGTTGTAGTTTGATGACTTCTTTTTTGAACAGATTGTGTAAAGTCTGTGTTCTTTGTCATGATGACACCAAGGTCTCCATTCAGTTAGCTTACTGCTCACTAATGGTAGGACAGAGGTTTCCCCAGGTGCCAGGGTGTAGGATGTTTCTTGCTGAGGGGCTTCTATGTGTATGATGAGCCAAGCCAGTGTTCCAGCAGGCAGTTGACAACTGTGCCTTAGCTTCTACTTTCCGTTTACATAAAACCTCAAATCAGAAGTGAGGCCCAGATTCTTCTAGGGTTTCTCTTGAGCACACAAGCCTGTGCCTGGAGTGACCTCAGTTCTCAGGATATGTCAGTTTTTCCAAGACAGCTATGAGCATCTGATTCCTTAGCTTTTTCTGCTAAGCTTTTCAAGCAGCTCATTGTTTGTCTGAACTGTTACCTCTCACTTCATTGTGTTATTGATTACTTCTCTTTATTTTCAACAGATGCCCTCAGGGAAAGGGCTTTTGCAATGAGAAAATGAGCTGGCTGTTGTCCTATTCTGGGTTCCTGTCTACCCTCATTGTAAGAACTGAGTGGGCAGACAGCAAAGGGAAGCGAGGGGGAACTTCATTTTCATGCAGGAGTAATGCCTTAAACAGGAAAGTAAAAATTCACATAAGAAATAGAAACTCTGGGGCCCTCAGCAGCTACAGGATGGCAAACAAGAGGCTGTGGGTACCATAGCTCCATGTGCCCCAGCAGGTTTTGGGGTACAGCTCAGAAAAGTCAGTAGCAGTAGGGTGCTAGAACTCTTTTAGTGCCTCAGATGCCAAATCAAGGAAAGTTCCTTCAGGACAGGGCTACAGAGACTTGCTGCTCCAGAGACCTGCTGCTCCAGAGACCTGTGACCGCAGTAGCAGCAGGAGGCATGTGTGGAAGGCTGGGGTCACAGGTCTCTGGAGCAGCAGGTCTTGGAGGCTGGAGACAGCTGCAGGAACAAATACCTCTCAGCAACTGGAGCATGGAGTCTTGCAGGCTGAGTCAGGAATGAGTCTGAGACAGAAGCCTGGTACAGTGAGTCTTAGCAGCATCTGTCTTTGGCAAGTCTTAAAGGCAGTCTTCCTTTTTGAAAGAAAGCAGCGTTGAGGAGCCTGCCTTCTAGCCAGAGCCAACAACTGAGCTCTGAAGTCTTCATTCTCTTCCTCCTCTGGTAGTCTGGCAAGTCTCTTTCTCCCCTTCTTCCTCTGTGTTGTAAGGGGACTGGGACTGGGACATGGGGAACCCTCCTTTTTTTTCGTGTTTGTTCCTGATGCTTTGAGCTTGCTTTCAGCTGCATACCAGGGCCTCTGTTTCAAGCCATCCAGTCTGTCACTACCAGCTGTCAGACACATCCCACTATGTTAGGGATCCATCCTTACATGGCTTCTTCTTTCCATGAGATTGATGTGGGCTTGGGGTCCCTTCAATCAATTGTGGGAGTCTTAAACATAGCCTGTCTCTGCCTTCTTGCCTTTGGGGTTTCTGGACTTCTTCCTACTACTATTTAAAAGTTCCAAAACAGGTCAGATAACACATAGCCTTTCTTATGGGCCTTCTGGGAAACTACCAGATAGGAAATGGTTATATTTCTCTGAATCAAGAGCTTTGATAGAACTAAAAACCCATTCTGCCCCCCTCCAGGACCTAGCAGATGCTGATTTTCAGCATTGTTATGGTTTTTAAGGCCACTACAGAGTTGGGGAGTAGGTGGAACAAAACAGGTTAAAAATATCTATTTTTTAAGACTATATGCTTTTTATTTTGTTTCTATGGAAATCTAGAAGACGCCAGTGTACAAACGGTAAACTGACATATCCAGTTAGTTGGGACTGAGGATTGAGGGGAAACAAAACAAAGGAACATTAGGAAAATGGTAACACTCTAAAACTGGATTATGGCAAATGGGTGTACTACTCTAAAAATTTATTTAAAATCCCCAAATAATATATTAGCTATGGGTTTTGATATGTAAATTAGATTTTTTAAAAAGCTGTTTGGAATTTTCCTTCCTTTTTTTCTTTCTTTTTCAAATTGTTTTTTTTTGAGCTATATATTTTTCTTTGCCCCCTCCCCTTCTACCCTCTGTCCAATGTAGGGTTGGTGAAGGTCTCTTTTACTTACTTTCAAAACAAGATTGTTTTTTTTATGTGAATGAGTATTTTTCTTACATGTATGCCTGCGCACCACGTAAATGCCTAGTGCCCATGGGGAGACACCAGGAGATGGCATCAGATCTCCTGAAACTAGAGTTACAGACAGTTGTCA